>JASDQU010739255.1:120272-168615 GCA_032191745.1 Picea mariana | reverse complement strand
CATAATTCAAAAGTCTCTGGGAAGATAGCATGTGGACATGTGGGTCCGTTACTATTCCTTTAACTCCCTATTGTGATTGAATCTAAGAAAAGATTTGAAACTATCCTAGATTGTGATCATGTGGGCATGTATGGGCCCGTTACAAAACCTTTAAACTTCCCTAGTGATTTAGTCTAAGAAAGTAAATTTCAACACTATCCTATCTTTGTAGCATGTGGGCATGTATGGGCCCGTTACAATCTTAAAATGTGTTTGAAAAAATAAACTAAGAGGAGTCCCAAGAGGGGTTGTTGTCCTCTCCTAAAGGTTTTAATCTTTTTAAGGGAGATGAAATTGTCCCACAATCTTTTTCTGATTCTCAAGGTCGCTTGGAGGCATGAGAGAAGAGCATACTAAGCGATTGTCATCCAACTTCTAGTCCCAATGCAATTCAGATGTGTTTGCAAATGATTCCAATTTATACCTTTAGTCAAAGCAAGCCATCCATGTGGCAAAATGAAAGCAAAAAAGAGGAAAAAATGATTTTAAACCCCCTAAGTGCCTATGTGTTTTGACTAATCCCTTTATATGAATAGGGGACTAAGTGTGGTGTAGCTTAAAACATGCATGAAATCACTTTTAAGAAGGCTAAGGGCCTTCCCCAAATCACAAAAGAAAAAAAGAGGAAAAAATGATTTTAAACCCCCTAAGTGCCTATGTGTTTTGACTAATCCCTTTATATGAAGAGGGGACTAAGTGTGGTGCAGATTAAAACATGCATGAAATCACTTTTAAGAAGGCTAAGGGCCTTCCCCAAATCACAAAAAACCTTACAATGTGTAATTTTATGCACAGGTGCGTGGGTGCCAGTGGAGACAGAGGCGCACTAAGCGCCTGTGCACAAACCAAAACGTGCTTATGGGCGCAGGTGCACTGGACAAAACTGTGACTTAGGCGCATGTGTGCACGATGCACGTCTGTGGGCCAAAACCCCCGCGCATAGATGACACACGGCCATGAATGAAAATTCTAGATGGAATTCTCCCAATTCAACCTGGAATTGGATGTTTAGCAGGTCGGCTTGGGCCGGTTAATGCACCTGCAAGTTAAATAAACCAAAGAAGAGCTAGAAAAACCCAAATGGGGTAGGAAATTGATACCTTTCCCCAGTGGAGTCGTCAATCTGTTGCACCTCTTTCATCACCTTAGTGAGAAAAATAGAGGTGCTTGCAAGCTTAGTTGGGTTTGCTAAGCAGGTCAACTGTAAGGAAAAGGGTTAGAGAAAGAAATATAAAAGAACAACTAAGAATTAAACTAAGAAATAAAATGGCAACTAAACTAATGAACATAGGGACATAATGACAAAAGAAACAATAAGACCCATGTCACCAATGGTAAGGTTGATATTAGTGAAATAAAACACCAAGAAGAAAGAGGACTATGAGTCCCTTCTTCCTCCAAGGGAGGGCTCTTGGACCCCCACAAATAAGCTCTTCTTACAACTTTGAAAATGAAAATGGTGAAAGAATTCCAAACAAATCCACTCAAGAGGTGAGATGGATTGTCCAATGCAATAATGCTAGTATACTCTTGATGAGAATAGAGGATTCCTCAAGAGAATAGTGGCAGCATAACTTTACTATGAAATTCCTTGAAAAATGAAGTGCATCCATGGCCTTTTTATAGCACCTCTTTGAGGTATTGTGCAACCAGCTTGTAGTGTGTAAAGAGGCTAATTAGGGCATTTCTAGGTCTTTGACCAGCCACCCAGTCGGATCCAGTCCAGATTTGAGTGTCATATCAACTTGGAAGTTGAACCAGAAGTGGGTGGAAGGCCGACCACTCTCATAAATGCGTCATTATCACAAGTGCATGGCTTTTTGCAACCACAGTCGCGCATCGGGTGCATGTGCGCTTTTCCTGCATTTATGTTTTGTGCATGTGCGCGCGTGCCCTGTGTAGTCATCGCGCACTTTAATTTTAGCATTGGTTGCATAGTTTTTGACCCTTTGGAAATGATTTTGGGGTAATTTTGGTCCATGGGTGACCTCATAACTGTTTGGCGAGGTTGAATTTTTGTAACCATTTGTGGATGAAATTTCAGTGATAAGACCTGGCATACGGCATCAAGCCATTCAAAGATGAGGTATTGTGTGATTTTTCTCCTCTCGAAGTCTGTAATGTTATTTTGGGCCAACCTTATTTATGGAAACGTCATGTTGTATATGATTCTATGTCTCGAAGTGTTATTATTACTTTGAACAAGAAATTATACAGGATACCTGAGGCAGTCCCACCAAGTGATATTTCCTTGATCTCTGCCAAGCAATGTAGGAAGGTCATCTCTCAGATAGGGACGTTTGTATTCTTCGCGATTCACTCTTAGAGTGAGTGAAAGATTGTGGCCACATCCAGGGCCTCCACGACCGACTTATCCACACAAAACAAGCAAGTGGACAAGGTCATGGTAGAATACAAATATATCTTCTCCTCACCTACCAGGGTACCTCTGCACTATCAGGTCAAGCATCCCATCGACTTGACTCCCATCGCACCGTTGCCCAATTGGCCAGTCTACCACTGCTCTCTATTATAGAATGAGGAGATCAAGCAACAGATCAAGGAACTGCTCCATAAGGGGCACATCTATCCCAACTCATCGCCCTGTGGGAGCCCTGTTGGCATAAGGGTATACCCAGGGTTCAACGCTACAACAATGCACCAACAAAGCCCTAACTACCGTCCCTTTCGGCAACACCTGCAAAGCAGATGAAGTCTCACCCGAGGTAGAGGTAGGGGTGGTTGCAAGACTCAAGTATCTGCAACCTTAGATGGGACTCAGATCTGTGATTATAATACTTGATAGAGTGCTAGCACCATTATTTCATCATTGTTTAACCAATATTTACTCCGCAGGAAAAACCGAGTATTGCAACATTCACTCTGACCTATTGTATTTAGGCAGTTAGCATACATAATTAGATCATATCTAGCAGATTCAAGCACTAATCATATTCACCTATGTTATATCTAACATCTAGATTCATCATAAGCACAAAGCATAAACAAATCTATCTATCTATCTCATAGCACTTAGCAATAAAATACATAAAAACATCAGAACATCGCACAGAGCAGAATAACACAATATTTACATGGTTCACCCCCACCCTGGGGCTATGTCCACCAACTCTTATTCTTTATTATATTCTTCAATGGCTTACATGCACAGAGCCTCAAAAACCTACTCTGCATAGGACATAATATCTACGCATCTCGTTAGATCCTTCTTCCTTACGTTGCAACACAAAGAACTTCACAACCCTTTTCAACCTCTTGCACTTAACTCTGCAAGCTTCTCACAATATGCACGGAGCATTTACAAATCATAGATCTAGCACTTAGCTCCTCTTCTATCTACTACTATTCTTTCATTGCATAGACATCTATATATACATTACAAAATAGGCCCATGGCCGACATCCCATACCCATTACATTATCCCAAATCCCAAAAAGGACCCAAAAAGGGGCCAAGATCCCACGATCTCTGCTTTGTCTTGCGTTCTGTCTTTGACAGGTTGTCAAAGTCCCAAAATTGGTCAAACTTGACCAAGGATCTCCCAAAACTTGGTCAAGGGCCAACAGGCCCCCAACACTCACATGTGACTTGTCCCGAGTCACTATGGTCTGACTAGCTCTGCTTCGAACGCCTCGAGCTTGGCTCAAACTGCTTCGACTTGCTGATGTGTGATGACCTCCTATTATACAAGCTCTTGGATGACTACATCATTAATAGGCCCTTCTAGACGTTGTTTAGCTGTAGTGGAAACTTGCTCTAGCTCTGCTCCTTGGCCTTCTACCTCTGTAAATAATTGATAAGCCTTGTCTTGTACTGGTTGGAGTTTCTGATTTATCTCCATAACTCTACCTTGGATAGTGTGGATGTGCTACTGGGCGGTCCGCTGTTATTGGGATCGCTTTATTCGTTCCACAGTTAACAAGGGCTTCAGTTGTGCCTGTATCTTCTCAGCTTGGTACTTCGCCTCTTGGAGTTGCGACTCCAGTGCTCTTAATTCTGGGCTCTCAGCGAGTCGTTCATATGTTAGGGAACTGCGATCAATGAGATTCTTACATTCCAAGGTAAGATCCTTTATCCTTTCAACTGCACTCCTGGCAGTTGCTTCTCTTTGGTCTCTGACATCTTGTGGGGTCTCGGGTACAATGCGTAGCTCCAAATCTGCTATGCGCTTTTGTAGTTGTTGGATCACTTCTTCAAGTTGTGCTACTTTCTTGGGTACTTGATCTTCTACTTTTACTTCGACAATTGTCACAGAGCGAAGTGCTTTGTTGACTAATTCCTTTACTTTGATTTGCTCTGCTAGCAACTAGTCTTTTTCTTGTTGTAGTTGTTCTTTTTGTTCATTAAACTTAGCTTGGAGGGAAATATTTTCTCATTCTGCAACACTGCATTGCTCTACAAGTACTCCCTGTACTTGTGCCAAATTCTGGGTGGCTTGCGATGTTTCTTCTTACGCTCGTCTAAGACGAGCTTTGACTGTATCAGTGAGGTGATGGAGTTAAGTTGGCTCATCTCCCAAGTATGGGTCTCCTGACACAGTGGAGACTGCTCGGCTGGATTGTAAGGCTTGTTGTACTCCTCAGAGTTCAGTCTCAATCCGATCATACATATCTTCTTTCTTTGCTACTTGTTTCTCTGTTATTTCCATCGAAGCATCGTTCAGAGCTGATATGAGGAAGTCAAAGTCATCCGAGGTGAGGAACATCTGCATCTTTGTCATGAAGGTCTTTGATTTATTCTGGGAGGAAGGTTTCAGAGGTGAACCTTTCCTCTTCTTTAAGGGATCAACCTCGACTTCTGGTTGTTGTTCGACTTCCTTGGTTTCTAACTCTTCGCCATCCCCTCCTTGCTCAGGTGATAGGGATGTAGTCTTCATGGATGCACTATATAATTCTTGTACTTCTTCAGTCTTCTTTATTCTGCTAGGTCCGGGTGTATCCTACGCAACATTTGGGTTGTCGATGTCGGATATCTCCGTAGGGTTTGCTGGAATGAGGAGGTTCATCGACCAGTCCTTGGTGATATCCTCTAAGTCTTCCTCTGTCAACTTATAGTATGATTGAATTTGTTTCTTGTGTTCTTTAGCACACACTGTGATGTAAATAAAATGTCGATCCGTGCTGAACTTCATCAATGGTCTGAACCTGTGTAGGGTATTTTGAGTCATGCGAGGACCAGATTGTATGGCTATCTTTAGTTGGTTGTAGTAGGTATGGAAGACAACATTGGACTGCCACTATTTATTCATGTCGTTGGAATACCATAGTGTGTTGAACTTCGCAGCTAATGGTTCAAAAGGTTCGATGTATGGGAAGGTTGCACCTTCTGGCATCTCCCGGCAACGAAACCATTTGTTATCACAGGGGAATACCCAAGGTTCAATGCTACAACAACGCACCAAAAAATCGCTGACTACCAGCCCTTTCGGCAACACCTGCGAAGAATATGAAGTCTCACCCGAGGTAGAAGTAGGGGTGGTTGCAGGACTCAAGTGTCTGCAACCTTAGATGGGACACAGATCTATGATTATAATACTTGATAGAGAGCTAGCACCGTTAGTTCATCATTTTTTAACCAATATTTACTCCGCAGGAGAAATAGAGCATCGCAACATTCACTCTGGCCTACTGCATTTAGGCACTTAGCATACACAATTGGATCAGATATAGCATATTCAAGCACTAAGCATATTCACCTATGTCAGATCTAACATCTAGATTCATCATAAGCAAAAAGCATAAATAGATCTATCTATCTATCTCATAGCACTTAGTAAGACAATACATAAACACATTAGAACATCACACAGAGTAGAATAAAACAGTATTTGCGTGGTTCACCCCCACCTTGGGGCTACATCCACCAACTCTTCTTATTTATTATCTTCTTCAATGGGTTACATGCACAGAACCTCAAAACCCTACTCCGCATAGGAAAGAAGATCTGCGCAGCTCACTAGATCCTTATTCCTTGCGTTGTAGCACAAATCACTTCACAACCCTTTTCAACCTCTTGCACTTAGCTCTGCAAGCTTCTCACAATATGCACAGACCATTTACAAATCATAGATCTAGCACTTAGCTCCTCTTCTATCTACTACTATTCTTGCATTGCCTAGACATCTATATATACATTACAAAATAGGCCCATGGACGACATCCCATACCCATTACATTATCCAAAATCCCAAAAAGGGGTTCAGATCCTGCGATCTATGCTTCGTCTTGCGCTCCATCTTCGACGGGCTGTCGAAGTACCAAAATCAATCAAACTTGACCAAGGATCTCCCAAAACTTGGTCAAGGGCCAACAAGCCCAATCATGTTGGTGTAGAATAAAGATGAGACATGATGACTCTGCATTGATTACCAGACCCTAAATAAAATCACATTCAAGAACCAGTACCCAATTCCCAGAATCGATGATCTCTTTGATCAGCTCAAGTGAGCCAAATATTTTAGTAAGATTGATCTAAAGTCTGGCTACCACTAGGTCCCCATAGAATAGATAAATGTATGGAAGACTTCCTTCAAGTCAAAAGAGGGCCTTTTTGAATGGCTAGTCATGCCCTTTGGTTTGAAAAATTCTCCAACAACTTTCATGAGGATGATGGACGATATCCTGCGACCTTTCACCAATATTTTTGTAGTGGTGTATCTGGATGACATACTCATCTACAACAAGACTTGGGCATAACACTTGTAGCATATTCAACAGGTTCTACACACCCTGCGACATCACAAGCTATATTCCAACTTGGAAAAATGATCCTTTGGCATGGATAGGGTCCAATACCTAGGCTACATCATGGATCAAAATCATGTGTATGTGGATCCAACCAAGATCCAAGTCATCTGTGACTGTCCATCCCCAACCACACTCACTGGGCTTCAAAGCTTCTTAGGCTTTTCCAATTTATATTGTAGGTTCGTGTTGGGATTGTCCCATATTGCATGGGCCCTCAACCAAGTAACAAAGGGTGGAGGTAAGGAAAAATTTGTGTGGGGCCTTCCCCAAAAAAAACCGTTCGATGATTTAAAACTACGCTTGTGCTAAGCCCCAGTACTTTCATTACAGGACCTACAACAACCCTTTGAGATCGAGACAGATACTTCAAACTATGTTGTGGGTGTAGTTCTCACTCAGCACGACCACCCCGTGGTCTATCATAGTGAGACACTATCAGATGTTGTCTGTAAGTACCCTACTTATGACAAATAAATGTACTCCATTGTGAAATCATGACACCAGTGGAGACATTACATTCTTGGGAAGGAGACAATAATCCACACAGATCATAAACCATTGTAGTTCATGCAGACACAAGGAAAATTGTATAATGACCGCCATTAGAAGTGGTCCACATACTTGTCGCAGTTCCACCTCAACATCAAGTATAAAACATGAAGTACAAACCGAGCCGCTAATTTCCTCAGCCGACCTCCAGTCATGACACTCACCACGGTGCTAGAATCTTGTGGCCATGAGACCTCTGGATGGCCCAACCTCTATAAGATAGACCCTAACTTTTCCACCACATACCAAATGTTGGGTGCAAACTTAGTTGTCGCTAATTTCCATATTTAAGATGGGATATTGTGTCGTTTGGGCCATCTCTACATTCCATCAAGCGAGTGAGCGAAGATGATTTGGGAATCTCACTATAGTCAGGTGGAAGGACACTTCGACGTCGAAAATATAGTGGACGTATTGCAAAAACATTTCTACTGGCCGAAACTTCAACAAGATGTCAACAAGTATATCAGGTCCTTTACTTCCTATGCTATTGCCAAACCGGCCACTAAGAAACATGGTTTGTACACCCCCCTTCCTACTCCTGACAGGCCATGGGAATCCATCTCAATGGACTACACATTGGGTCTTCCATCCACCAAGAGGGGAATTGACTGTGTCTTTGTGGTTGTTGATCACTTTTCCAAGATGGTGATCATGGCCGCCTGCAAGAAGAGCATCACAACAGAGGCCACTACCAAGATCTTATTTGAACGAGTTTGGGTACATTTTAGAATCCCACAAACCATTGTCTCAAATCAGGACAGTCGGTTCCTCAGCACATTCTGGTCAAGCCTCTAGTCACTGCTGGACACCAAGCTCACCAAGTCCACCCTCAGATAGATGGCCAAACTGAGGTCATCAATCGATTGATATTGCATATCCTGCACATGTAAAATTACAAGCACCCCGCACATGGGATGAGAGTCTTCCGTATGTTCATCATATCTACAACAAATCCCTACATAGCTCAAATGACCACAACCCCTTTCAGTTCGGGTTGGGATTCCAGCCATTGGGTCCCATGGATGTTGCACTACCTCTTCTGACCACCCCGACCGATTCATCACCTGCTCCAACTGAAGTTGACAAAGCCTCCCAGTTCATTGAACAGATCCAACACATCACCAACAGGTTCAGGATATTTTACAGATGTTCAATTCCAAGTACAAGCAGTGCCATGATCAACACCAGGTGCCACATAAGTTTCAGGTGGGAGAAAAGGTTTGGTTACACTTGCAGAAAGAACGCCTTACAGGGCCCCATCGAAAGCTTTTCCTACTCCGTTACAGACCTTAAACCATCACCAAGGCTATGGGTGACAATGCTTTTGAGCTCAACATTCCTCCTTTCCTTGGCCTACACTTAGTATTCAACGTGGATCTCCTTCGACCATACTTCCCACCATTGTTGGACACCTCAGAGATAGCAGAACAATTGAGACCAACAGAGCTCAACCCTAATTGCATGCAACAAGGATCCAGTGATCATATTGTGGACACATAGGTTAAGGGCACTCTCCAGCAAAGGATCCAAGTTTATTGAGTTATCAAAGAAGGGAAACTCTTGCACCAAGGCAAGTGGCTCACCCGGGGCCAAATTCAACACAAATTTCCTCATCTGATGGGGGAAATCAATGCAATGGAGACCATTGATTCCTAATGGGGGAGGATTGATTCCTAATGGAGACCATTGATTCCAACTAGCTCATTTTGGTAGTTTTTTCCTAGTTTTTGGGTCTCTCACTTCTGGGGTTGTTTTGAGGTCCTAAACAACATTTTTAGGGATCACCACAGTCATATGTGGTTGAATTTAGAATCTAATTGGAACATATTTATTCCACAGATAGACCTTTCCAATGAGATATTGTGCGCCTAAAATGGAGATCATATGCAAAAGTTACAACCCCGAGAATTTGATGTACTAGCTTACCCCAACGGGGCCCACATGAATTTTGGCACTTCATCTCCTAGGGTTAAGTTTTTGGATGTCTAGTGTTTTGAAATTCCTATTTATTGTAAAAATGTCTTAGAGAACCTCATTGTAACCATCTTCTTGTGAATGAGTGCATCCGTCACATCTCTTCTCATAGATAAGCCACCACCATTCTAGCAAGCTTTTTTTCGGCTGCATTTTACAGTTTCATCACATTTTCTTATTGAATAGAAATCGGTTTTACTGTATCTCTTTTATTCTTGTGTCTCTATGTTAAGAATAATAATAATATGTATTCATTTTCATTCTAATCATAAAATCCGAATCATGGGATCTATGTCACTTACAATAAAATTTGGGCTTCCATTTATCTTTTGAACTGTCTCCATGAATGTAGTGTCAACTATATTGTCTTTGAAAGGATGAGAGAGTGCAAAAAAGTGTGTGTGCTTGGTAAGTCTATCAACAATTTCCATGATGACACTCTTTCCTTTAGACTTTAGTAACCCCGTGATGAAATCCATGGAAATCTCCTTCAAGTGTTGACTTGAGATGGCTAATGGTTGTAGAAGACCTGGGGTTTTAATTGTTTCCACCTTATTTTGTTGGAAAACCAAACATTCTACCAAAAACCTTTGAACATTAGTTTTAAGACCATCCCAAAAAATTCCTTCTTGACCCTATGATAGGTTTTCAAAAATCTCAAGTGCCCTTCTATCAGAGAGGTGTGCAATTCCAAAAGTACCTTTTGTTTGATTTGGGAGTTCTTACATAAATATAAGTGATCTTTGTACCATAGTGAATCATTTTTCCATGTAAATGTATCTGATGCACTAGAATCATGCTGCAACCTTTGAATGAGAGTCCACACTTTTTCTTCATTCTTCCATTCATCCCTTGCTTCTATTATCCATTCAAGTTGGATGATAGAGATATCATAGAGAAAGGCCTCAACATCTTCATCCTTTCTTGAGAGTGCATCTGCCAAAACATTTTTCTTCCCTTTTTTGTAGATGATTTTAAAATGATAACCCAACATCTTGGTCACCCATTTTTGTTGTTCTTTTGAAGATAGTCTTTGTTCCAAGAATTATTTAAGACTATCATGATCTGGTTTTTACCTTGAAGTCACTACCTATTAGGTAAGGGTGCCATTGCTTCAATGCATGTAGTATTGCCATTATTTCCTTCTCATAAATGGGTTTGTGTAAGTCCTTTCCCTTGAGTGGACGAATTTCGAAAGCAAGGGGCCTTCCTTCTTGCATTAGAATAACACCAATGCCATTTCCTGAGGCATCACATTCCACAATAAAGGCTTTTGTGAAGTCTGGTGTGGTCAAGACAAGAGCTTTGCACATCGCCTCTTTAAATTGTTCAAAAGCTTAAGTTTCCTTTGGAGTCCATGAAAATGCATCCTTCTTAGTTAGTGCCATTAAAGGTGTTTTTATTCTTCCATAGTTCCGAACAAACTTGCAGTAGTAACCTATCAAACCCAAAAATCCTCTAAGATTCTTCAATGTTTTGGGAGTCGACCAGTCCATCATGGCCTTAATCTTTTTAGGGTCTACCTTGACACCTTCATGAGATACAATACGACCCAAATATTCTACCTCCTTCACCCCAAATAAACATTTGGATGGTTTGGCATATAACTGTTGCTCCTTTAGTAGTTGTAGCACCCTGTCAACATGTCAAACATGATCCTCCCAAGACTTGCTATAGATTAGTATATCATCAAAAAATACTAACACATATTTTAGAAGGAAGGGCTTGAAAATGGAATTCATCAACCCTTGGAATGTGGAAGGTGCATTTGTAAGGCCAAAATCCATGACCAAAAATTCATAATGGCCTTCATGAGTTATGAATGTTGTTTTGGGGATATCTGCTTCCTTCATTCTAATCTGACGATACCCTGAACAAAGATCCAAATTTGTGAAGTAGATTGCTCCATGTAGTTCATCTAACAATTCATCCATGATGGGAATGGGAAACTTATATTTAATGGTGATATTGTTGAGCTCTCTATAATCTGGACACATATGCCATGAACCCTCTTTCTTGTGTACCATTACCACCGGTGCAAAGTAAGAACTTTGGCTAGGTCTAATAATGCCAACCTCTAAACTTTGTTCAATGATATGCTCAATTTCACTCTTATGGGCATAAGGGTATCTGTAAGTCATGATGTTAGGAGGAACACTCCCAGGAATTAGGTGAATAACATGATCATGATCACAAGTGGGTGGAAGACCTCTGGGAATATCTTCAAATACTTTGGAATTCTTATTAATAATCCCTTGGAGATCTAGGGGAATAGATGGCTTAGATGTTTGAACATATAGTGATCATAGTTGTACAATTACACCTTGATGCCCATTTTTCAATAATTTTTTCATGCCATTAGAGCTTATAACCTTACTGGGTTTCCCTGTGATACCCCTTAACTCAATTTCCTTTCCTTCCAATGAAAATTTCTTGAAAATTAAAATCCATTGTTCCCAATGATTGTAACCATTGGAGTCCTAGTATGACATCAACACCACCCATGGGTATAGAAATTATTGGACTATTCATTACATATTCCCCCATAGTAAGATTGATCTTATGGAATTTTCCTGTCAATTGATAGTTCCTCCATTTTCAATTATTACTTGAAACTATGGTGTTGGATATATAAAGTAATTGAGAGATTTGCTTATTTATAGAGAATGAAATTATGAGTACTACCAGAATCAATTAGGACTATTACATTTTTCTTTTTGATATGTCCTTCGATCTTGAGGATTTGAGGAGTGTTAATTCTAGCCAATGCATTACATGATATGGTGGGAGTCAACTCTTCAGAAAAAATCTCTTCTACGTTTTCATCTTGAGATGGTTCTTGTTCTTGTTTTTGTTCTTCTTCCTCTTCACAATCTATGTAGAATAATTTCTTCTCACCACACTTATGTCCCTTACTGTACTCATTGTCACAATTAATGCATAAACCTTTTGCTTTTCTTTCCTCCAATTGTTGATGTGTCAACCTTGTAGGTTGAGGTGGTTTAGAAGAAGGAACATTATTCTCTCAATAGATGTTAGGAGTGGTCCTTCTAGTATCCATAGCCATATTTTTACTTTCAACATTTCTCACCACTCTGAACGCATTCTCCAATGATTTGGGTTCCCAAAGGAGAACCTCATGTTGAATGTTATCATTTAAAGTTCCTATGAATACATCAATGAGGTGCTCATCTGGAATATCTGTTACCTTTATATTCAATCTTTGGAATTTCTCAATGTTCTCCGCAAATGAACCCTTTTTCTTGATATTTATCAATTGGTTGAAGAAGGTATTGCTCCTTATATCCTCATAGTGTGCTATCATTTCTTCCGTGAAAATTGTCCAAGTGACAAGTGATTTGTGAGAACAAAGCCATCAATACAAAACACATTGATTGGATTATAATTATAAATACACAATTCATAGCGTTTTTGTGTGTGGAACATCATGTTTATCAAAGAACTGCTCCATCTGTAGTATCCATGTGATTGGATCCTTGCCATCAAACTTCCTCATATTGATCTTAGGAAAGTGGTTGGTCTTCAACCCAAAGTTGGAGTTTCTCTAGTCTTGATTCATATTCCTTGTGTCCTCATCATGAATTTCATGGGATACATTGTCACTTTCAGGTGGCCTCTATATTAGAAACTTTTTCAATCCTTCTATGATCTCCCCTTTTAAACAATCATTCTTAGTATCCATTATCGCTTCCATCTTAGCTTCAGTTGAATCCATCACCCCTTATAGTTCATATTTTGTTATTGACTTCTTTTGTAAATCATTTATGTCCATGTGCATTTCTTCACCTTCATCAAGAGTCCAAATAGGATTGTCTGAAGGCTTATTTGGTGTAGAATTTCCCTTTTTTGGTGGTATGTTTGTCAAGTATCACTGCAAGGTAGGAATTCCTAATTGGCTTAGGAAGAGGTCCTCACATACAAGGGAGTGTTAGGTGCTATAACTCTATGATATACATGTGGGGTCCAACAATAGTACTCGACCCAATATTTCAGAGCACTAACTAAGGAGGCTTTACCATGCCCTTATCCATACTATCTGACTACCCATGTACTATAGAGTGATCTCCCTGAGTGTTGTTCTCGGTGTACTATAACAACAAGACGACCAAAAGGTTTACTCTGTAAGTCTCAAGATTCTAGGGGGTCTCACGATATATGTCAGGTATGTGGGAGGTCAAATATGTAGTAGTGTTTTCTAATTCACAATAGTTCGAAAGGGGCCTTTTGATATACTCTAGTTATGTGGAAGAACCACATTGTCCCCATGTTGTAGCGCTGGCTAGTAACGACAACTCCTACTTTTAGAGATGTTGGAACACATTTGTACCTAAAACAATCCCTAAGTTTCTCTCAAATTTATGTGATACTCATTTTATCCCACTTTATTATACTTTTTGAATCACCCCAATTGGATCGTCCAGTCAAAAGATATGCAAATTTCCAAAAACAAATGCACATTTTAAACCCTAATTTGGAGGTTGTTCTGCGAGATGACCTTTCTTCTGTTGTATCTTTAAAATTGCGACCCTTCTGGGTACAAAATTTTGTTTTGTAGTTCTCTAATATTTCCTCTTTGTAATTCCATAGGTCTGATCAAAATTGGATGCTCCAAGCGGAAGTTATGGTAACTTCCCCACACCTTTCTGATTTTTGGCCTTTCCAGGAGAGCGTACTTGTAAAGTGTTCCAAGTGCATAATATGTGATATATTATTCTGAAACTTGCACCATAAATACTACAGAATTTCCATTTTCCAATGAAACCAGTCTCACTTAATTTGGGTACTCAATCAAGAATGTATCACTGTTTTACCCGGAACACCTATTTGAGACTAGTTAATAGGACTAGTCAGCTACCCTATCTTACACATGGTGTATCTCCAAAATTAGGATGAACCAGAAGTTGAAATTTCTACCATATATATCTTGATAATTCCTCTTAATACAATCCTAGTTTCATAGCTAGAATCGACAGATACAAAAATTTATAGTGAAAATTACTATATGACTGAATTTAGAATGATTCAAGAACCCAATCTTCCACAGAATATATATCTAAGAGTGTAAATCCCCATAATTTTATATTTTTACCAACATTACCTTGATTCATCTACTAAATATCCCCCAAGGATTTCCTTCTGAAACATCCCAGAAAAAAAGTTATAGCAAAAATTCCAAGTAGTCTCAGATGCAACAACGAAACCCCAAGACCTTGAGCTCTGACACCAAATGTTAGGAAACAAATATCCAAATAGCATAAAAACATCAGAATAAGTACTCCATGACTTGACAAAGAGATAATTTCAGATAATAAGCCTCTTCAAGGGGGGAACCTCCTTATACACCACATAAATGCACAAATACTGGATGATTCCAAATGAAATGGTCTCCTTGGTATATATAGGAGACTAGGAGGTACAATTACAACTAATGGATCCAAGCGTATATAAATAAAATAACAATACTAATGTAATATTCCCCAATTAAGGGGTAATGTTCCACTATTTAGGGCTTAACAAAGTCTAACTTTTTGTATCACTAGATACTGAGAACTAGAAGGATTTCATTTTCCAATCTCCAAGCATCTATTCCTCTCTTAGGCTCTCAAGGGCCACTTACTCTTAAAAAATTAGTGTGAATGCACTATGGGAACTCACATAATGGTATCATAACCTTTATATGATCCAAATATCCCTAACATGTGTGAAGGAAAATAGAATAATGCAACCTTCTAATGGTTTTCTCATAATTATGGTCTGTTATTTAGTGAATCCCAAAATATTAATGGGTTACTTACTCTCTAACAATCAATTTTGACTATATCAACCTTATTTATGTTGATAATACACTCTCAAATAAATTTTGACTGTATTTAAGATACCAAACAACTTTGAAGTGGATATAAATACAATAATACTATTTTTGAAGAAAATAAAAGACAAAAACAGTAATAAAACCATAAATATGCAAAAT
Source organism: Picea mariana (assembly GCA_032191745.1). Lineage (NCBI taxonomy): Eukaryota > Viridiplantae > Streptophyta > Pinopsida > Pinales > Pinaceae > Picea > Picea mariana. Next base: position 153,291 of record JASDQU010739255.1, on the reverse strand, counting down.
ATTATGATAATGCAAAATTTATTGATTTGCATTAAAAATAAATTATTAATTTTAAAAACTAATACTAAATATTACAACATGATAAGATAAAATTAATATGTCAAACACATGATATGTTAGGGGCCTAACCTCCCTAACCCGTCACATAGGTAGAATACTATGTTTTCCATGTAATAAAGGTCGACATTAGTTAATAAGGCCTATTTAATAAATGTGAACAAGTCAATGTAATAAGACATAATAGAAGCTTCTGCTTCTAGAAATATCTTCCTCTAGAATTTATTTAGAGGATAGAATTAGTATAAACAAGTGCCACTGTAGTGGCTATGTCCCTGCTAAGAAGTACTTTTTGGAAGTTGATGCACTATGTTTGTTTTCCATTGATATTCATCTGCAAGGAATTGCATGCTTGTGTAGGTTTAGTAACATAATGAAATCATAGATCTGGAGGTGAGTTGTATTAATTTTTGAGTATGTTTTCATTTTGATAATATTATGATCATTAACTAGCATTGTTCAACATGATCAGGACCGACATAACTGGAGAGGAAGAGATTTGAAGGTCATTGGCCCAGTAGCCCGGTGCCCGACATATCACCCCATCTGTATATCAACCCCTAGTGCATAGTTATACCAAGTGCCACTAGTACTTGGTGCGTGATTACCCAACATCCCGATCCCTAGGATATCAGATCAAACTTTGGAGAGTGTGGAGTGACATTAAGTGAACTGGCTAGTTTTCGGTAGTCGATGATCCCGAAATATCGGTACTTTTTCATGAGATCTAACCATCTATCAAAAGGATGATATTAATGACTATGATCTATTGCACATGCATAAATTTATTGGAAGTTGACAAGGGTGACCACCCCATAATTAAAGCACATGGGTTTAAAGGGAGGACATGCATCGACTTGTGGTGATTGCGGGTACCCCTTTGTGTTGGGTTCTGAACTAGGAGCTAGCCCCCCACAATTAAGCCCCTAGTTCTACATAACATGGCCTTGCATTCTAAGTGGAACAGAAAAAAGGATCAAAACCTCTCATAGAAACAATGACACCAACATCTCGATCATGCTTATAGTGTAGCCATATACTATATAAAGGTCTATAACAAAATAGTTTGTGGATATCTAAAATTTAGAGAGAGATTACTTGAACCTGGCCCAACATTGGACCGTACTGTGAATCAGAGTTATCAATCTTCATGACATGGGAAAAAATCATGAATGCTATGCAAGTATTTTTGTAATGCACTATGAACGTGAACTCAATATTCTTGAAGCTGCCAATTCCCTTGGATTCATAGGGTACCCTAAAGGTCTTGTTGTTTGTAGTGGCTTGCAATGTCATGGGTCCTTTGCAATGTTGCCCCTTCCTTTGAAACACTTCCCCATCCACAAAGCTCACAATAATAAAATGTTTCCAAACATAGGAGGAGGAGATCATTTATAAGACACACAAATTCTGGAAATTCTATGTGATCAGGGGAAAATGAATCCAAATTTGGAGGAGAAAGGTGTATTTTCGATCATTTCAAGAGATGAAAGCACTAAATAAAATTAGTGTGTTGAAAGAAGATGACTTGTAATAATATGAGTGTGGGCCACAAGAATAATTTTCTAACCTCAAGAGGTTTAAATAAATATATTCACCCACTATTCCAAATCTATAGTCTATCCGCTTCTATTTTATATTCAGTGGACGGTCCAAAGGCTTATATTCAATCTGACAAGTCACAAAACTCTAACCGTAGAATATGTTCACTTGTTCGGCATATTTTTCAACAATTCAATTATTGTGCAAAGAACCATTATGTGAATTCCATGTTTTATACGTGGCATAAATATGAATTGAGGTCATTTTTATCTTGATTGTGCAAAGAATAGTTGATTTGTTTGTAGATATAAGTTAGCTCGTAATGGAATTGGGTTGATGATAAATCAATTTAATATAATAGTTTAAAATTTTTTAAATAACAATTATGTTAAACATGAATGAAATGTGTATTATGTATATTAAAAATTAGTGATGAGTTGCCAAATATTTTAAATATGAAAAAATGAATTTTTAAAATTATTTTAATTTACAAAGCAAAGCTGAAACGGTAGGACTTCCTAAGGGTTGTGTCCACGATCTGTGAGAGGATGCTTTCCACGTCGGAGAGTAGCTCAACGGTCATGAAACCTTCCAAAACGTTGAAGTGGGTGTCTAAGTACTCGGAGGGATTATACGATTCAAGGTATTAATGCACTTTGTCGTCGCCTCTGTAATAAGAAGTGAAATTTGAGGGTTAATGATATGGAAAAAAAATGTTTTTTTTTTTTTTTCTTAATTAAAATAAAATTATTTTTGATATTTTCCTATGTTAAATATTAGAAATGGAGAGAAAATTTAAAGTCAATGCAATAACTAATACCTATTCAATGTTGTATTGAATGTTATAGTCCCTCCAACAGGGATTAATAAGAGTAGGAGGCATGGAAAACTTCATCTTGAGAATTATTGTAATAGAGCTCTTCTCTGCTGAAGATTGCCCCCTCGAAGAGGCAAGTGAACATTGCTTTCTCTGAACAAAAGTATCATTTTTGGTGTTTCTCTTCTCAATATTTTTTTGTTCCATTTAAACTATTGAATATTCATGTTTCCGCATATTATATTACATTTGGTACCTTACTAGTGGTATCATAGCACTTTCCTTAGCATGAATTGTGGGTTGATTTTTTTTTCCAGGGTAGAGATGTATTTCGACGTCTTAAAAGTACAATGATCTGTCATTCAATGCATAAATCCGTGGTCGAGGAAGCATACACACATGAAATATGAGAGGTTTTTAAGGTCGCATTGTTGGACACCCTTGTAACCCATGTTGGTACCCCTTTGAGTGGTAGCGCATCAGACAATGCATGTATACGGACTAGCCTAGGTATCCTGAAACCCTCCATAGATCAACTAATTGACCTCCTGACTGTTATAGTTCCACCATGAACAACAATCGGAAAGATAATCTCTAGTACCTAGGTAATTGGGTAGTACGGATAAGGGTATGGTATATCCTCCTTAGTTGGTGCTCTGAGATATTGGGCTGAGTACTACTGTTCGACCCCGCACATATATCAGAGAGCTATAGCACAGGGAAAACCCTTGTATGTAGGAAACTTGAAAATACTAACCCTTGGGACAGAAACATAATAGAAAGTAACAAACAAGATCTATTGTCGTGCAACCTTCCCTCTTGCATTCGGGTTGTGAAATTACTACACATTTCTTTCTGTTAAGAATCTTGGCATTTCGCCACTACAATATTATTTAGATCGAAGTATAACGTCGTAGGAGTAAAAAAAAAAAAACGATTATAGTGGTCTCACCGACACCCTTATTTGGGACCTATCCCATTGGACTCCTCTCTTTTCTGTGATTACTGTGGTACTTATCATTTTTAAGCCATTTTTCGTGGATCGGACACTGTTTCCCGACACCCTTATTTGGGCCCTATTCCATTGGATTATCCTTTTTGTCATGATCATCATGATACCTATCACCTATCACCATTTTTCTCTGTGGTCACACCCACCCACCCTTCCCGACACCCTTATTTTCCACCTATCCCATTGGCTTCCTCTCTTTTCCTCGTCTGTCATCATAACTCTCACCTGTAATTTTTTCAGTGCGAACCCGCCTCCCCATTTTTTCCTCTACCCAAACGGCCACCACCCATGCCCAAGAAATCAATACCTTGATTTTTGATAACCTCCAGAACAACAAGGACATCAATACTCTCAATTCCAAAATTAGAAGGATTACCTTTGTTCAGACTGTACAAGACCAATGTTCCCACATCAAAGACAAACTCAACCAATTGATGGGTCACTCCCTAAACCCTACCTCTTTTGAACAACCTTCCTATAAGGAAGACAATGACTCTTCCCATTACCAAGGTCCTCATTCCAACACCTTCCTCGAGACCTATACCTTACCATAATTGAGGTGAACAAATTTGATGGCTAAGATCCCTCGGGTTGGGTAACTCAAATGGAACATTATTTCTCTTTGCATGGAATTACTAATGATTTATCCAAGCTTCATCATGGTATCCTACATTTGGATCCAGAACGTTGGCAATGGTAGAAATGGCGTAGAAAGGAATGCCAAGGGTATGTTTCCTGGACACAGTTTGTTGAAGAGATTTATGATTGCTTTAACTATGACACCCATAATTTAGGTTGTTTGACCAAGCTGAAGCAGTATGGGATAATGGAAGACTTTATTTCTTCTTTTGAGCACTTGTCTTTCAAAATGGAGGGCATGCCAGATGCCTTCTTCTGGGAATTCTTTATCAATGGCCTGAAAGATGAAATTTGTGCCCATGTTCTCATGGCTCACCCCAAACTTGGTTGGAAGCTACTCAACGAGACAAGGAAGCACAAAATATTGTCTCCTACCAGCCCATAAAACCATATTTTCTTCCTTGCCCTAAACCCACCAATCCTACCCCTCCTGCAACCCCCCTCAAGATCCATAAATTAAACCGAGAAGAAATGGTTGAACGCCAACTCAAGGGTCTTTGCTATAATTGTGATGAAAAATATTTTCCAGGGCACAAGTGTAAGGAACCAAACATTTTTATGGCCATCGCTGAGGATGTTTCTGAAGAGGAGGCATGTTCCCCCCCTGTGGAGGAGCTACCACCACTAGTTGATCTAACTCCACCCTCTGATCCACCAAAATTTGAATTGGTGATTTCACATAATTCCCTCACTCGCTTCTCTACTCCCTAGACCCTGAAGTTAATTGGTTACATTAATAATCAGAAAGTATTCATCCTCATTGAAGGTGGTAGCACCCATAATTTTATTCATCGACGCATTGCCCAAGAAGTCAATTGTTATATCCATGCAGTCAATAATTTTCAAATCATGATTTCCATTGGAGGTTCCATGAAATGTGGAGGATGTTGTGAAAATGTGTGGATCCAAATTGTTCAGTATCACCTGAAATACCATATGTTTGCTATAGACATGGGCAATTGTGACATTTTTCTTGGTGTCGAATGGTCACGCACTCCCAGACCCATTCTCATGGATTTTAAGGAATTAACCATGCAATTCCAATAGGAGGACAACAATATAAGTTCTAAGGCATCATAACAAGCTCCCCTGAGATCATTAGTTCCCATGAAATGGAAAATCTCCTAAAAAAGGTCATTCTGGCACTATTTCCCAACTCCACACCATTCAATCCGTTGAGACACCCTTTGTGCATCCCGACCTCCAATCTATTTTCTCCAAACATTACCACTCCTCGGGGACTTCCCCCTTCCCGTGGAATTCATGATCATTCTATTCCTCTCATACCGGGAAGTCTTCCTCTAAATGTTCACCCTTATATTCATCCCTTTGCCCAGAAGAATGAAATTGAGAAAATTGTTCAAGAATTGCTTGAAGCGGGTGTTATTCGTCCTAGTACCAGCCCCTATTATTATCCTATGGTCACAATACTTAAGAAATAAGATATTTAATGAATGTGTCCTGATTTTCGTGCCCTCAACAAACTCACAGTCAAAGAAAAAATCCCCATTCATGTCACTTATGACCTATTGGATGAATTGAGTGGTGCTCAATACTTCACCAAACTTGATCTCCATTATAGCTACCACCAGATTCGTATGAAAGAGGCAGACATTCCCAAAAATGAATTTAGAACTCATGAGGGTCACTATGAGTTCTTGGTAATTCTCTTTGGCCTGTGTAATGCTCCCTCCACTTTCCAAAGTCTCATGAATCATGTATTATGTCCTTTTCTCCGTCATTTTTTCTTAGTTTTCTTTGATGATATTCTCATTTATAGTAAAACCTGGATAACCCATCTCACTCATGTGGATCAAGTCCTCCATCTACTCTCTCAACACCAAATTTTCCTCAAATAATCTAAATGTTCCTTTGGAGCCTCACAAGTAGAGTACTTTGGTCATATTGTCGGCAAGGATGGTGTACAGGGGGATCCTAACAAAATTGAAGCTATGCAGGATTGGCCTCTCCCTAAAACTCTTAATATCTTGCATGGTTTTCTGGGTTTAACTGCATATTATCACAAATTTGTTCGGAATTATGGAAAAATTGCATCCCCTCTCACTGCTCTCCTTAAAAATAATGCTTTCACTTGGACTACAACTACTGATCAATCCTTCCACGCCTTGAAAGAAGCTATGTGCATGACCCATGTCCTAGAACTTCCCGACTTCACAAAGACTTTTTTAATAGAATGTGATGCTTTCAAAAAAGGAATTGGGGTCATCCTCATGCAAGATGGTAGGCCTTTGGCCTTCACTAGAAAACAACTATCAGAGAGACATTTGGGAAAATCTATTTATGAAAAGGAAATGTCATATTTTATGCATGCAGTGGATCTATGTTGTCCTGATATATTGGGGCAACACTTCCAAATCAAAATTGATCATCAGAGCCTCAAGTATTTTATGGAACACCGAATTTCATCCCCAAAGGAAAAAAAAAGGTGACCAAGCTCTTTGGATATAGTTATGAGATCATTTACAAGAAGGGAAATGAAAATGTAGTTTTTAACACTCTTTCCAGGAAGTATGAAGAAGAAGGGTCCCTCTTTTACCTCTCCTTCATTGTACCAGACTACCTCCAAGATGTTTGTCAAGAGTGGCTGGAAGACCCAAAAATTTCTCACCTGATCCAACAATTGCAACACCATTCTCTAGTTTCTCTAGGGTACTCTTGGCACAATGAACTTCGCTACAAAGGTTGTTTGTATTTAATCCCACCGTTGCAACTTAAATCTGCGGTGCTTTCTAAGCTTTATTATCCAGCCATAGAGGGGCACTCAGGGTTTACCAAAACCTATGAAAATGTCAAACATTCTTTTTTCTGGGATGGTATGAAGCAAGACGTCCACACCTTTGTGGCCAAATGTGATGTCTATCAATACAACAAGGGAGAAACAATCAAATCTCTGGGCACACTCCAACCGCTTCCAATTCCCCATGTCATTTGGAGAGATATTTCTATGGATTTCATTGTTGGCTTACCTGAATCGGGAAATAAGTCAGTCATCATGGTGGTAGTCGATCGTTTCTCCAAACATGCTCATTTGTTTTCTCTTCAACACCCATTCACTGCATCCATAGTGGCTCGAATTTTCATGGATACTATTTTCAAAATACATGGCATGCCTCATTCTACTGTGTTTGACCAAGATCCAATCTTCATCAACAATTTTTGGCAAGAATTGTTTAGAATCCAAGGAACCCGATTGCATCTCAACATTACCTATCATCCCCAAACTAATGGCCAAACTAAAGTTGTCAACAAGTGTTTGGAAGCATATTTGTGGTGTTTTGCATAAGACTGATAGAACCAATGGGCTCAATGGTTATCCCTAGCTGAATAGTGGTACAACACATATTACCATACAACTACTCGCATGACTCCTTTTGAAGCAGCCTATGGCCAAAATTCATCACCAATTCTCTCCTACATGCTAGGTGTCTCGAAGGTTTAGGAGGTTGAGAAAAATATTATAGTTCGTGAGGCCATTCTTCATACCCTCAAATAAAATTTGGTCATGGATCATAATCGCATGAAGAAACAAGAAGATCAAGGTCATTCTAAATGCCAATTTGCTATAGGGGATCATGTGTTTCTTTGTTTTCAACCTTATAAGAAGACTTCACTCAAAGTTAAATAATGTCAGAAACTTGCTCCCAAATTTTATGGTCCTTATAAAATTCTCAAACGCATGGGGCTTGTGGCCTACTAGTTATCTATGCCCAGTCATTCTAAGATCCACCATATTTTTCGTGTCTCATGTTTAATGCAAGTGATTGGAAATAAGTGTCAAACTCATACTAGTCTCCCCGATTTGGATGAAGAGGGTTCCATTTCGTTGCAGCCACAAGCCGTCTTGGAACAACGAGAGTGTCGTCGCCATCAGCGCACCATCAAGGAAGTGTTAATTCAGTGGAAATATACAACTCCAGAAGATACCACCTGGGAGTTGGCCACCATTCTGTAACAATTTCCTCATATCAAGCCTTGAGGACAGGGATTTTCTTCAAGGGGGAGGGCATGCTAGGGACCTAACCTCTCACATAGGTAGAATAATATGTTTTCTATGTAATAAAGGCCAACATTAGTTAATAAGTCCTATTTAATAAATGTGAAAAAGTCAATGTAAGAAGACCTAATAGAAGCTTCCGCTTCTAGAAAGATATTCCTCCAGAATGTTCTTTAGAAGATAGAGTTAGTATAAATAAGAGTAGGAGGCATGATAAAAAATTTCTTGAGAATTATTGTAATAGAGCTCAAATCTGCCTTGCTAGAGGTTTCTCCCTCGAAGAGGCAAGTGAGCATTTCTTTCTCTGAATAAAGGTATCATTTTTGGTGTTTCTCTTCTCAATATTTTGTTTTTCCATTGATATTTTCTGAATATTCTTGTTTCCACATATTATATTACATCTGGTACTTTACATGATAAGATAACTATGATATTAAGATAAAGATAAAAATGATATGTCAAACATATATTGTAAAAAAAAAATAGTATATTTCCTTTGAAAACTTATACCCATAACTTAATCCATGACAAACACATTGGAAAAAAATTATTATATTTCCTTTGCAAACTTATAACCATCACTTAATACAACATTCTCAATGTTTGCAATCATAACTTACAAGTATCTCTCATCATTTCTCCTCAAATTAGATTTATCTATGTTGGGGTCTTTGAGGTATTTCTCCTCTTTAATTAGTGTCCACATTCCTTTGCCAAAACATATGTAGAATTTATGCTTCAAGTGTTTTGCACTAGTTCACTTGGTTGGCAGGATGACAGGCCCGGGATGGGTTCTATATAGCCTTGGAGGGAAAATGAAATTGACCTTCTCTTGGAGTCTTGGCCTTGCCTCAAAAAATCAAGATGAGGAATACACTCTTTTTCGTGGCCTCGTCATCGCCAGAGATCAAGGCATACATAATATCATTGTACTCGGGGATTCAAAGAATACCATCATACACCTTTATCTTAACAACCTCCCCTTTGATGTGAGTTTGTGTTCTATCTACATTATAATCTAGAGTCTCCTCTTGGATTTTAATCGGGTGGATTTGTGGCACATTCCTTGACACTTAGACATCACCACAAATCTCCATGCCAACATTGGATCTAATGGTTGGGCTGGGTATCTTCATTAGAATAATTCTTGGGCCCTTTTCCCCATCCCGTAGCCCTTGTTTCTCTTTAGCTCTTACCCTTTGACAATGTTCCCCCATTTCCATGCCCTTATTGTTTGTTGGGGTCCACCTTCTACTGTTGATACACTTTTCATACCCTCCATGCATTGGGTATTTATTTCTCGACCCTTCCCCCCTATTACTCCATCCTTCTTCTCAGAACCTTTATTCTCGGCTTGTGTCCCCACCCCTATTTCTCTTGCTATGATTTTACCTCTGATCTCTTGTTATCATTCCCCTAATTGGTGGTGGTTGTATATGGGAAATTCCTTCCCTCTTTAGTACTTGGTTAGTTCGATCCTTGGGTTCACTTGCTCTATTCTTTGTTTTTATCATGCAAATAGGACCCTCTAGATCCACTTCCTTTCCTTTGCTACTGCCCACTCGAAAAAGACTTATCAGTCTCATAAAGTTGCTTATTTATCAGTACAATTAGTTTATGTGGGAATGGAGGTATTAAATAACATGGTTGCATATGTCATCCCTAGCTATCATGTCATCTTATGGTGCCATAAGTGGAATCATTGGGCATTAATGGTTTTTTCCTCTCAACAATACAATGTTGATATGGATTTTGATGAGAACGAAATGAAGGCAGAGATATAACAAAGAAACACACAGATATATTGCAAGAAACCTAGAGATACAGTAATACTCAATTTCTATTAATGAATGAAATCTGTAGGAATTGTAAAAATACATAGTGAAATGAACTCGCTAAAATGGTGGAAACTTATCTCTGAGAAGAGATGTGACGACTATGCTCATTTGCAAGATGTTTACAATGAGTTTCCAAATTAATTTTTAACATAAATAATAAATGTGAAAACCCTTAACATCCAAAACCCTAACCTCATAAGATCAAACTCCAAAAGGTTTGTGGGCCCCGACGAGGGTAGTTGATATGTCAACTTCTCGAGGACGTAACTTTTGCATACGATCTTCATTTGGGGTGCTCGATATCTTCTCTCAAAGGTCTATCTGAGGAGTAAAAATTTTGGTTGGGGCTAGGGTATGTAGTTAGGAACTCATGCCCCCCTGAATATCCAAAAAACATCGTTTAAGGCCTCAAAATGACCCTAGAATGTTAGGACCCGAAAAAACGTAGAAAAACTGCCAAGGTGGAAAAGTGTGTTTGGATCCAATGGAATAGGTGGATCGCCACCAATATCCACCTAATATGATTCATCCCTCATTAGAAAGTAATGGTCCCCATTGCATCAAGTTCTCGTGGGAGATGGGGAAGCTTTTGTTGAATCTGAACCTTGGTGAGTCGCTTTCCTTATCGAAGAAGCTATCTTGCTTGTACTTGGAATTAGCTTGTTAAAGGATGTGTTAGAATAACTACCTCATACATGTTGTAATAGGAATCACATGACCTATGACCTGTTGACCAGGTAATTCAACAATATGACCTATTAGACTAAGTTATGAAAATAAGTTAGTTAGGAGATACACAAGTCAAAGGAGTAGTTGAGCACATGGCTCAAGGAGATAAGGATAGCGGTTAATATTAATGAGAGCCCTTGATATTGTAACAAGATAAATGGTTGATATTTTCTCAACATTGTATAAATACATGTGTAGCAAGATCATCCTATGTCTCTCTCATATTTCATTATGGTATGAGAGCTAGACTGGATGTGACTGCCTCATGGGAGATCCCATGAAGATGAGATTATGAGGATGTATCCCTGCGTAGGAATAAGTCATAGGAAACATATTCCATCTATATTCTAACTATGGTGAGCCCTAAAAACGTTTTTTAGGGCCTCAAAGCGGCCCCAAAAGTCAGGGATCCGAAAACTAGGAAAAAATTGCCAAACTGGAAAACTGCCAAAATGAGATAGTTTTAATAGATGGGAGGCCACCGACATCCATATGGATCAATCCTCCCCCATTAGGAATCAATGGCATCCATTGTATTGATTTCCCCCATCAGATGAGGAAATTTTTGCTGAATTTGGCTCCAGGTGAGCCACTTGCCTTGGTGCAGGAGTTGCCTTGCTTTGACAACCCGATAAAGTTGGATCCTTTCCTGGTGAGTGTTCTTGACCTGTTTGTCCACAATATGATCACTAGATGCATGTTGTATGCATTTGGGGTTAAGATATGTTGGGGTCAGTTGTTCTTATATCTCTGAGGTGTCCAATAATGGTGGGAAATAAGGTTGAAGGAGATCCACGTTGAACACTGGGTGCAAGCCAAGGAAAGGAGGAATGTTGAGCTCAAAAGCATTATCACCCAAAACATTGGTGATGGTGTATGGCCCATAATAGAGTGGGTGAAGATTCTGATGGGGTCTTATAAGGCATTCTTTCTGCAAGTGCAACCAAATTTCTTTACCCACCTGAAACTTATGTGGCACACGGTGTTGATCATGGCGCTGCTTGTACTTGTCATTGGACTTTTGTAGGATATCTTGAACCTGTTGGCGAATATGATGGATCCTCTCAATGAACCAGGTGGTTTTTTCAGCTTCAATTGGAGCAGGATATGAGTCAGCCAAGGTGACTACAAGGGGTAGTGCAACACCTATGGGACCCAATGGTTGGAATTCCAACCCCACCTGAAACGGGTTGTGGTCGGTTGAACTATGCAGGGATCGGTTGTAGCTATGTTGGACATAGGGAAGGATATCATCCCATGTGCGAGGGTTCTTGGAATTATACATGCGTAGGATATGCACGATCATTCGATTTATGACCTTGGTTTGGCCATCTGTCTAGGGGTGGAAGGTCATGGATTTGGTGAGCTTGGTGTCCAACAGTGACTAGAGGCTCGACCAGAATGTGCTGAGAAATTGACTATCCTGATCTGAGACAATGGATTGTGGGATTCTAAAATGTACCCAAACTCGTTCAAAGAAGATCTTGGTAGTGGCCTAAACTGTGATGCTCTTCTTGCAGGCAGCCATAATCGCCATCTTAGAAAAGCGATCGACAACCACAAAAACATAGTCATTTTCCCACTTGGTGGATGGGAGGCACGACATGTATTCCATTGATATGGATTCCCATGGCATGTCAAGATTAGGTAGAGGGGTGTATATGCCCTATTTCTTAGTGGTCGGTTTTAAAATAATGCAAGAAGTGCAGGACTTGATATACTTGTTGACCTCATGTCGAAGTTTTGGCCAATAGAAATGTTTATGCAGCATGGCCACTGTCTTTACGACACCAAAGTGTCATGCCACCTGACTGTAGTGGGATTCCTAGATCAACTTCACTCGCTTGCTTTATGGAATGCATATATGGCCCAGACGACACAACATCCCATCCTGAAGATGGAAATTACCAACAACAATGTTTGCACCCAACATTTGGTAGGTGGTGCTGAAGTTTGGGTATGTCTCATAAAGTTGGGGCCATCCAGAGTTCTCATGGTCGCAAGAGTATAGCACCATGGTGAGTGTCACAACCGGTAGTTTGTTGAGGCAATCAATGATGCGGTTGGTTCTTCCTATTTTATACTTGATGTTGAAGTGGAATTGTTGTAAGTATGTGGACCACTTCTGATGGCGTTCATTCTGCAATTTTCCTTGTGTCTGCATGAACCGCAATGGCTTATGATTAGTGTGGATGATTGTCTCCTTCCCAAGAATGTAATGTCTCCACTGGCGGTAGGCTTGCACAATGGAGTACATTTCTTTTTCGTAAGTAGAGTACTTATGGACATCATCTGATAGTGTCTCACTATGATAGGCCACAGGGTGGTCGTGCTAAGTGAGAACAATGCGCACAACATAGTCTAAAGCATTTGTCTCAATCTCAAAGGGTTGATGTAGGTCCGGTAGTGAAAGTATTGGGGTTGAGCACAAATGCTGGTTCAAATCATCGAACGATTGTTGTTGGGACCGACCCCACACATATTTATCCTTACCACCACCTCTAGTTACTTGGTTGAGGGCACATGCAATATGGGAGAATCCCAACACGAACCTGCGGTAGAAATTGGCAAGGCCCAAGAAGATATTAAGCTTAGTGAGTGTGGTTGGGACTGGCCAGTCACGGATGACTTGGATCTTAGCTGGATCCACATGTACACCATGATGATCAATGATGTAGTCCAGGTAATGGACCCTGTCCATGCTGAAGGAGCATTTTTCCAAGTTGGCGTATAGCTNGTGTTCTACCCAAGTCTTGTTGTAAATTAGAATATCATCCAGATACACCACTACAAAAGTGTTGGTGAATGGTTGCATGATATATTCCATCATCCTCATGAAAGTGGTTGGAGAATTTGTCAAACCAAAGGGAGTGACCAACCCTTCAAAAAGACCTTCCTTTGACTTGAAGGTGGTCTTCCATACATCTATCTGTTATATCAGGACCTGGTGGTAGTCAGACTTCAAATCAATCTTACTGAAGTATTTTCCCCTCGTGATATGATCAATGAGGTCATTGATTCAGGGAATCGAGTATCAGTTTCTGACTGTGATTTTATTCAGAGCCTGGTAATCAATGCAGAGTTGTCAGGTTACATCTTTATTCCATACCAACATGATTAGTCTCCCATAAGGTGATGAGATGAGAAGGATGTTCCCCTTGTGGAGAAATTCTTGGATCTGCCACTTGATCTCCTCATTCTCTAACAAAGAGCAGCAGTAGACTAGCCCATTGGGAATCAGTGTGTTAGGGGTCAGATTGATGGGGTGTTTTACCTGACAGTGAAGAGGTACCCCGGTAGGTGAGGAGAAGATATCTGAGTATTCTTCCATGACCTTATACACTTGATTCTGCTGTATGGATAGGTTGACTGTGGAGACCCTGGATGTGGCTATGATCTTTCTCTCATTATGAAAGTGAATCAAGAAGAATAAAAAATCCCCCATCTAAGATATGACCTTCCTGCATTGCTTGGTAGAGATCAAAGAAATAACACTAGGTGGGACTGCCTCGGGTATCCTGTACAATTTCTTATTCAAAGTAATAATAACACTGTGAGGCCTAGACTCATATACAACATGGAATTTCCATAAATATGATTGGCCCAAAATAACATTACAAACTTCAAGAGGGGAAACATCACACAATAACTCGTCTTTGAAGAGCTTGATGTTGTATGACAGGGGACATTGTTGGCTAACGTGGATGTCGCTTCCTTGGAAAAGCCATCCGATGGTGTAGGGATATGAGTGTGGCATTGTCAGAAGGGAAATTTGCTTGAAAATCTCTGCTAAGATGAGGTTCTTTTGGATACCACTATCAACAATGAAGTGTAGCGGTGTACCCTTCACCCACATATGTGAATAAAAAAGGTGCTCGCCTTCCTCTGGCTCGTCTGGTTCACAAGGATGGAGCTTGGTGATAGCAATGGTAGCACTGGGTTCTGTGTCAATGATCCATCTCCCCCTTTCTAGTTACGACTCAGAGTCAAAACCCACATCTGATTCAAAGGATTTCACCTTAGCCACCAATGAATGCTTCAAGTGACAATCAACAGTGTTATGCTAGGGGCTCTTATGGAAGTTGCACCACTTCCCGGTATCTTTCTTTGTCTTTTCAGTGTCCTTATTTGCTTGCATCCTAGACTGGTTTTCCTAAGGCGATCCATCTTTGCTTTGTCCTTTGTTTTGCGGATTGGGGCCACCCTTTCCTAGATTTTGTTGTGAGGGGTTCAAAGGCCCAAATTTCTGCGTCTTTTGTTTGAACTTCTGCCCAATTTTGACGACATATCAGTAGGTTGTGCCTAAGGATGAGATGTACATGAACTCCATTTCATCTTGGATATATCTATGTAGACCATCGCGATACTTGAGCACCAGATGTCACTCATAATATTTTATACCCATCTTGGTGCACAAGGTATGAAAGATATTTGTGAACTCAGGCACTACTTGTTAGGGTCCTAACCCGCACAGAGGTAGAACAATATATTCGGATGTAATAGAGGTCAATATTAATAAGGCCTTGCAATAAAATAGAATAAGTCGAATGTAAGAAGACATAATAGAAGCTTCCGCTTCTAGAAGGATCTTCCTCTAGATGCTTCTTTTGATAGACATATTTAGTATAAATAGGATTCGAGGGTATGAAAACCCTAGCTTGGATATTATTGTAATAGAGCTCTGCTCAACTGGAGGTTTCCCCCTCGAAGAGGCCCGTGAACATTGCTTTCAGAATCAAAGTGTTATTTCTATTGTTATTCTTATATCATTTCAATGCTATTGTGGTGATTGTTCTGGTTATATTGTTGTTATTATGCCATTATTAACATTTTATTTATGTTCTGAATTCTTTTTATATCTAGTATATTACAAGTGGTACCAGAGCACTTTCCTTGGCAAAAATTGTGGGTAAATTTTTTTCAGGGTAGAGACGTATTTCAATGTCTTTAAGCCACATAGATCTATCGTTACGCACATAAACCCATGGTTGATGGATTCATACACGCAGGAAATACAAGTGGTTCTTAAGCGCACATCTGTTGGTCACCCTTGTAACCCCTGTTGGTACCCCTTCGAGTGGTAGCGCATCAGACAACACCTATGTACGGATCGACCTAGATTTCCTGAAGCCCTCTTTAGATAAACCGATCGATCATCTGACTGCTATAGTGCCACCGAGAAAAGCACTCGGGAAGATACACTCTAGTACCTAGGTAGTCGGGTAGTACGACTAAGGGTATGGTCTATCCTCCTTAGTTAGTGCCCTGAGATATTGGGCTGAGTACTACTGTTGGACCCCCACGTATATAAGAGAGCTATAGCACAGGGAAAACCCTTGTCTGTAGAACCCTTGAATACCTAACCCTTGGGGACAACAACATAAACAAATCAAAACAGACAATATCTATTTCCGCGCAACTGTGTTTGGGTTGCCAAGTAACTACACATTTCTTCCTGGTTAAGAATTTGGGCATTTCATCACTGCAGTATTCTTCAAACCTATTCCATTGGATTCATCTATTCTCCCTTATCACATTCATACATATCATTTTTTGGTAAAAAAAAATTCCCCACCCGCCCTTTTTCGATTCCCTCGTCCTCATGGCCCATACCCATAGCCAAGACTTTGAAACTCATTTCAATGCCTTGGAATCTAGTCTCACCGAGACCCAACAAGAAGTGAAACAACTCAGTGCCAATGTTGTCACCATCAATACAACCATGTAGTCCTCAATGGAGGAAATCAAACAAGACTCGACCACTCATCTTGAATCTATCTTTTCGTCCCTTTGCACCAAGCTTCATATCCCTACAGATAACCCTTCCTCTGAATCACCCCCACATACTAAAGGTGAACATTCCTCTCATTCCCATAACTTTCAGCACCATCACTTTCAACGTGACCTACGCCTTCCACGGGTGGATGTGACCAAATTTGATGGCTCAGACCCCACTGGTTGGGTAACCCAAATGGAACATTATCTCTCTTTATACAACATTATAGATGACTTGGCCAAACTCCGGTATGGTGTTCTCCATCTAGACCAAGAACGTTGGCATTGGTGGCAATGGAGAAAAACTTCCCTTGGTGGGTATATTGCTTGGACACACTTTGTGGCAGAAATTTATGAATGCTTTGACACTGACACCAACCATTTGGGTCGTTTGACAAAGTTGAAACAAACAGGAACAGTCGAAGACTTAATAGCTGCCTTTGAGCGCCTGGATTTTCGAACAGAGGGCATGTCTGATGCCTTTTTTTGAGAGTGTTTTATCAGTGGCCTCAAGGATGAGATTCGGGCCCATGTCCTCATGGCTCGGCCTCAGAGTTGGGTTGAGGCTACTAAAAGAGATAAAGAAGCACAACAAGTTGTATCTTCTCAAAACCAAAAACCCTCCTTTATCCCTTGCCCTAAACTAGTAAATCCCACTACTCCCTCCGCTCCACTAAAGATCCAAAAATTGACCAGGGCTGAAACAGTTGAATGCCAACTCAAAGGCCTTTGTTATAATTGTGATGACAAATATTTCCCGGGCGACAAGTGTAAGGAACAAAATATTTTTATGGCCATCTCCGAGGATATTTTGGAAGAGGATGTTGAAACTCCCCTTGTGTCTGAGTCACCTGAAACCATTGACATAACCCCTCCCTCAGACCCTCCCAAAGAAGAACTGGTCATTTCCCTCAATGCTCTCACTGGCTTCTCCGCCCCCCAAACCCTCAAGCTAATTGGTTACATCAAGCATCAGAAGGTCATCATTCTGGTTGATAGTGGAAGCACCCGTAATTTTATTCATCACTGCATTTCCCAGGAAACTCATTGCTACATCCATGTCATCAATAATTTCCAAATCATGATTGCCAATGGTGGCTCAATGAAATGTGGAAGGCATTGTGAAAATGTGTGTCTCCAAATTGGTGACTACCACCTGAAATCTCATATGTTTGCTATCGACATGGGCGGTTATGACATTGTGTTGGGTGTCAACTGGCTAAGGACTTTGGGTCCCATTCTCATGGATTTTAAGGAATTAACCATGCAACTCGACTAGGAGGGCCACCAATATAAGTTCCAAGGCATCATCGTCGGTTCACCTGAGATCATTAGTTCCCATCGCATGGAAAAGCTGATCAAAAAAGGTCATTCTGGTGTTATTGCCCAACTCCATGCCATACAAGCAACGGATACACCCTCGGTGCCACAAGACCTCCAAGACATCCTTTCTAAACATCAAGTGGTCTTTTCCACTCCCCAGGGACTCCCTCCTTCCTGTGGTTTTCATGGTCATTCCATTCCCCTTGTACCTGGAAGCCTTGCTTCCAATATTCGTCTGTATCGTCACCCCTTTTCCCAAAAAAATGAAATTGAGAAAATGGTCCAGGAACTCCTTAATGCAAGCGTTATCTACCCTAGTACGAGCCCCTACTCTTCTCTTGTGGTCATGGTCCTGAAGAAAGAAGGTTCTTGGAGAATGTGTCCTGACTTCCATGCCCTCAACAAACTTACCATTAAAGACAAATTTCCCATTCTTGTCATTGATAACCTCTTGGATGAATTGAGTGGCTCCCAATTCTTTACTAAACTTGATCTTTGTTTGGGCTACCACCAGATACGTATGAAAGAGGCATACATTCCCAAAATTGCCTTTAGAACTCATGAGGGCCACTATGAGTTTTTGGTCATGCCCTTTGGCTTGTGTAATGCCCCCTCCAGCTTCCAAAACCTCATGAATCATGTCTTCCATCCTTTTCTCCGTCATTTTGTCTTAGTTTTCTTTGATGATATCCTCATCTATAACAAAACCTAGACAAACCATCTTGTTCATGTGGATCAAGTTCTCTTTCTACTCTCTCAGCACCAACTTTTCCTGAAACAGTCTAAATGTGCTTTTGGCGCCTCAGAAGTAGAATACTTGGGTCATTTGGTTGTCAAGGATGGCATCAGGGTGGATCCAAAAAAGATTGAAGCTATGCAAGACTGGCCTCACCCAAAGACTCTCAAAATCTTGCGTGGATTTCTGGGCTTAACAGGTTATTATCGCAAGTTTGTTAAGAATTATGGAAAGATTGCAGCACCTCTCACTGCTCTTCTAAAAAAAAACTCTTTCGCTTGGAATCTAGATGTTGATTAAGCTTTTCAAACCTTGAATATGGCCATGTGCACCACTCTAGTCTTGGCCCTTCCTGATTTCACAAAGACCTTTGTATTGGAATGTGATGCTTCAAGGAAAGGAATTGGTGTTGTCCTTATGCAAGAGGGTCGACCTTTGGCCTTTACCAACAAGAAACTATCTGAAAGAAATCTGGGAAAATCAATCTATGAAAAGGAAATGTTGGCTACTCTGCATGTCATTGATCTTTGGCGCCCTTATCTATTGGGGAAATGTTTCCAAATTAAGACAGACCATCAAAGCCTCAAGTATTTTCTGGAACAACACATTTCCTCCCCGGAGCAACAAAAATGGGTGACTAAGCTATTTGGATATGATTATGAGATCATTTACAAGAAAGGAAAAAACAATGTCATGGCATATGCACTTTCCCAAAAATATGAATATGAAGGACCCCTTTTTTCTCTTTCCTTCATTGTACCAGATTAGCTCCAAGCCGTTCGCCAGGAATGGCTACAAGATCCCAAAAGTTCACATTTGATCCAACAATTGCAATCCAATGCTCCAGCTTCCCCAGGGTACTCTTGGCTCCATTATGAGATTTGATACAAAGGCTATTTGTTTAAGTAAACAATCAAATATTAAATCCATGGTACTTTCTGAGCTTCATGCTACACCCACAGTGGGGAACTCCAGGTTCACCAAAACCTATGACAGAGTCAAAAGTTTTTTTTTTCTGGGATGGTATGAAACAGGACATTCGTAATTTTGTCATTGAATGTGATGTTTGTCAACGCAACAAGGGAGAAATAGTCAAATCTCCAGGCACACTACAACCACTTCTGATTCCACCTGCTATTTGGAAGGATATCTCTATGGATTTTATTAAAATCTTACCCAAATCGGGAAATAAATCAGTCATCATGGTGGTTGTTGATCGCCTTTCCAAGTATGCTCATTTTTGCGCTCTTCAACACCCATTTATAGCATCCATGGTGCCTCAAATTTTCATGGATCATGTCTTCAAGCTTCATGGCATGTCACACTCTATTGTTTCTGATCGCGACCCAACTTTCACAAGAAATTTTTGGCAAGAACTGTTCAAGCTACAAGGCACCCAATTGCATCTCAGCACAACTTATCATCCCCAGACTGATGGTCAAATGGAAGTTGTCAACAAGTGTTTGGAAACATATTTGAGGTGTTTTTCCTTGGAAAAGAAAAATCAGTGGGCTCAATGGTTACCCATAGATAAATGGTGGTACAACACTTCATACCATACAACTACATGCATGACTCCTTTTGAAGCGGTATATGGACAGAAGCCAACTTCATTTTTCTCATACTTACCTGGTGTCTCAAAGGTCCAAGTGCTTGACCAAACACTTACAGTTCGAGAGGCTATTCTCCATACCCTCAAAGAGAATTTGGTCATGGAACAAAATTGCATGAAGCAACAAGCAGATCAAGGTCGCTCTGAACATCAATTTGCAGAAGGGGATCAACTGTTTCTTTGACTACAACCTTACAAGCAAAATTCCCTCAAGGCTGAGCATTGTCAAAAGATAGCGCCCAAATTTTATGGTCCTTATACCATTCTCAAGCATGTGGTACAAGTAGCCTATCAGTTAGCTTTGCCCATTCATTCGAAGCTACATCCTGTTTTTCATGTTTCATGCTTAAAGAAGGTGATTGGAACCAAGTGCCAAATTCAAACCAACCTTCCCGAGTTAGCCGAAGAAGGATCCATTTGGCTACAGCCACAAGCAGTTTTGGACCAGCGTGAGCGTCGCCTACGTCAGAGAACCATCAAGGAAGTGTTAGTCCAGTGGAAAGATACAACACCAACAGATGCCACTTGGGAATCAGCTACCATTCTGCAGCAATTTCCACATCTCAAGCCTTGAGGAAAAAGTTGTTTTTAAGGGGGAGGACATGTTAGGGTCCTAACCCGCACAGAGGTAGAACAATATATTCGGATGTAATAAAGGTCAATATTAATAAGGCCTTGCAATAAAATAGAATAAGTCGAATGTAAGAAGACATAATAGAAGCTTCCTCTTATAGAAGGATCTTCCTCTAGATGCTTCTTTTGATAGACATATTTCGTATAAATAGGAGTCGAGGGTATGAAAACCCTAGCTTGGAGATTATTGTAATAGAGCTCTGTTCAACTGGACGTTGCCCCCTCGAAGAGGCCCGTGAACATTGCTTTCAGAATCAAAGTGCTATTTTTGTTGTTATTCTTATATCATTTCAGTGCTATTGTGGTGATTTTTTTGGTTATATTATTGTTATTCTGCCATTTCTAGCATTTTATTTCTATTATGCATACTTTTTATATCTAGTATATTACACTACTTGGTCTCTTTCTTGCCACAATGTGGTCCATTTTGTGTATAGGTCGTAATAACTTCCAACAAGGTAGTATTTTTCCTTAACAGTATCCTTGAAGGACTCCCAGGTGACCGCGATTGTAAATAATGAGGGTTCCTCTGTTTATTTCTACTCTCAGAAAGTTTCCCACCAATCTTTGACATGGAGAATGACTTTGAGGAGTGCAAAAGTAATCTTTTCTCTATTCGAGAAGTTATGGACAGAGAAATACCCTTCTAGCAGATTCAACCATTTGTCTACAATATCTTCATCTATCTGACCTTCAAATATAGGAATATCAAAATTTATTTGTACCTTAAATGGAGCAGTGCCTCCGTTTGAGGAAGATGAGTTGCCTATTGGTAGTCGTCAAAGGATTTTTGCAAAACTATTCATCATCTCATTCCTCTGTTGCGTGAGGGCTTCCTCAAGAAACATTTTGAAGGGATCTCATGTCTCGTCGTCTTTATTTTCTCCCACCCTGAGAGGTCTCTTGGGCGTGCGAGAGATTTTTTCCTCAAGAGAAACAAGCTCGAGACCCAATTCTTTCTACCCTGACCTCGTTGGGGATATACATTAAGAACGACAAGGAGAAGACCACTCTGATACTACTGATATGGATTTTATGAGTAGAATGAAATGAATACATATTATTATCAAAAGATGCTTAACACAGAATAACAGATATACAGTAAAACTGGTTTCTATTCAATAAGGAAATAAGTTGAAACTGTAAAATGCAGCAGAAAACAAGCTTGCTAGATTGGTGGTGGCTTATCTCTGAGAAGAGATATGACGGCAGCGCTCATTCACAAGAAGATGATTACAATGAGGCTCTAAAGGCATTTTTACAATGAACATGAATGTCAAAAACTGTATACATCCAAAAACCTAACCCTAGGAGATGAAGCACCAAAAGTCATGTGGGCCCCGTTTGTGTAAGTTAGTACAACAACTTCCCGGGGTCGTAACTTTTGCATACGATATTCGTTTTAGGCACACGATAGCCCATTAGAAAGGTCTATCCACGGAATACACATGTTTCCATTAGATTCTAACTCAATGTACAATTTGACTATGGCGAGCCCTAAAAACGTTGTTTAGGGCCTCAAAACGACCCTGGAAGTCAAGGACCCAAAAACTAGGAAAAAACTGCCAAAATGAGCTAGTTGGAATAGGTGGGAGGCTAGCGAAATCCATATGGATCAGATAAATTCATCTCTCTCAACAAGAAGGATGTGCCCAAGTTTTATCTGAGCTGTGAGGGAGAGCAATCACATGTTTCAAAGGGGCCCTGTGATAGTGGAAACCTATGATAATGCTTGATTGGGATTTTTGGAGGCTGGAGATAAGGGGTCGGGTCTAGTGGGCCACGAGTTTCTAGAGATCAAGTCACATACATACAGACATGGGTCCCCATAACTCATATCAAACCATTTGATGTATTAGTGCGTTCATGAAGGAAAGAACGATGACACTTCATATTCTAGTGCTTGAAAGAAAGAGTTGGAGGATCTAATAAGGGCGTCGATGGAGATGATGAGAAGGGGGATATTTGGGACTGATTACAAAGTTGTTATTGATGATGGGTGAGTTACTTCCTAAGGTCTTGACTGGAACAACCCTATGAACTATCAGTCTCAAGAAGAAGGTGTTGATATTCTAAAATGGTCTAGTCCATTGTGTGGGAAGAATGGACAGTTGAAGTGTTCGACCTTGAATTGATGAGGTACAAGAAAATTGAGGAGGAGATGGTTTACATGTTGAAGATATATTTGAGTTTTGTTTCACAGTTGCATGAGTAATGTGCTAAGATGAGTGAAGTTGTTAATTCGATTGAGGATCGACAATGCCAATGCTAGAAATGTAGTTTCTGGTACATAGTGAGTCATGTGTTGTTGCAACCATTCTTTGGAAGAGAAAATAGGATGTCATTGAAGGTGAGGTTTATTGGAAGAATTTCAATTGGAATTGGAAGGCATTTCCACTAGTATGGTCAACAGGGACCATCCCATTTCTATTGTGTTTGGGTCGAATGAAATGTGGTGTTTCTAGTAATGGAGGTTCTTTTTTCTTAGTTCTAGTTCTGAAGAACCATTGGCATGTTATCATGGACAAAAGTTGTGAGATATTTGGGAGTCATCGGTTGCTATGATTAATCTTCCAGCTGAGGAAGACATGGTGAATGGGAACATGTGGAAGAGATGTTTCGTTGGATCGTGAGATCTAGGTTACTTTCATGTAGCATTTCAAAGAGAATAAGATGCCTATCATATAGAGAAATATGTCGCATCAAAAGGAACGAATCACGTTGGAGTCGTGAGCTAAGGGAGCTGAAGGAATGGCTTGAGGGAGAGGTTGTGCAAGCGGTTTGAGGGCACAAGGACTTGCTCGTGTGATGTCTAAGTCTATTGCAGAAGAGATCCAAGATAAATAGTATATTGTATTATGAATGCAAACATTTTTTTTGTTATTTAAGTTGTTAATAAGTCATACAATGTAAATTTCTGGATCACCATCAAAGTGATGGATATCATGATGATTTTAAAGGTGATAAAAATGTATTAGCATTAGAAGACACATATTGAGCCTATTCAATTTAACATGTAAAATCCATAGTTGTTAGAATTGACTACTCTAACACTTTCGAGGTAAAGCATGGAGATCCAAGACACACACATAACCAAGATGTCAAAGATGTAGATGAAGACATCAAGAATATGCATGATTCCATTTTCTTTTTTTGATGATTTGTAGCCTTGCATGGATACAATTAAGTCTATTTGTTGTAGAAAGATGTCTCCCATGGTCATTTATTAAATTTTCATCGTTACATGGTGCATTGGCATACCACTGTGTTGGATTGATACAGATAAACCCTGTAGCCAGAGTATTGTCCTAGAGAACTGGAAATCACCATGGTTGGGTACCTAGGTGTCTTGGTAGATGGAAGTAACTCCATAGTTATTGTTAATGGTTCAATCTATGTACCAATGTTTATCCCAAAGTTACAATTGGTTCCTAGCGGGTAACATATATGACAATTTAAATTTGTGATATGCAATATCACAGCTCCAAGGAGAAGTAAAGTGTTGAAAGAAAAAGGAATGTAGTGGTCAATGAAATGGTCCTAGTCAAATGTTGTAGTGATGTGCATGATCGGTAGTGCTCGACACCTCAGAGTCTTGATACAAGTTGTACTGCCTCATCATAGGCAAGTTTGTTGTCCCCGGGTTGTTGTATGCCATGTTGTTTAGGAATACGCAGTGTGTAGTAGCGCATACAGTAATCCCTCTCATGTAGAGAGAGGTTGGCATCAAGTTGTGGAATTAACTAATTCGATAGGTACGAGGGTGTAACTGTAGCATAAACTTGCAAAGGTGTAAGAAGAGAGAGTCTTCGATATAGGGGGAGCACATGTATGGACCAATGACAGAAGGAAGCACAAAGATTTGGACCAGTGCACATTGAAGAACAAAAATGGCATGTATTCATCAAGGGGGAGTGTTAGAATAATTACCTCATACATGTTGTAATAGGAACCACATGAACTCTAATATGTTGAGCAGGTAATTCAACAAGATCACCTATTAGACTAAGTTATGTGAACAAGTTAGTTAGGAGATACACAATTTAAAGGAGTAGTTGAGCACATGGCTCAAGGAGATAAGGATAGTGGATAAGATGAATCAGATCCCTTGATCTGTGAGCAAGATCAATGG
The DNA here is from genome assembly GCA_032191745.1 of Picea mariana. Classification (NCBI taxonomy): domain Eukaryota; kingdom Viridiplantae; phylum Streptophyta; class Pinopsida; order Pinales; family Pinaceae; genus Picea; species Picea mariana. The sequence goes on along the minus strand of JASDQU010739255.1, from coordinate 128,431 downwards.
TTGATATTTACTCAACATTGTATAAATACATGTGTTATGTAATGTAATAGACAATAAAGTAACAAATTATTTGTGTATACTCTATCTCTCTCCTATGTCTCTCTCATATTTCATTAGGATGTCATGAACTTGTTGTTGGAGGGGTTGGATCCGTTCAAACAATCTAGTTGCATTATATTCCTTGGTCTAAGTGTGGGAGGAATATTATGGTAAAGTTCCCCCTGCGTACAGGTGAAACTCCCCTTTGGATCAAGACCCATTCTTTGATCCAAAGATAGAAGAAAATAAATGGACAGTAACTTCCCTTTAGACCTACTTCAACAATCGGAGTAAGATGAAAGAGATGGATGAAATGCCTTTTTACAATGGTTGTCCTCACTTATATAGTGTTTGACCTTGTTGACCAAGCTCCTAGGCGCAAGATAGGACCTGCAATGAACAAAGAGGAATATCCTTTCTTCTACTCTATATTGTTAGGTGACAATAAATATATCTATGATGACTTTAACAATAATAGACATGCATGTAACAAGTGACACAAAACATGAAGGGAATATGCCAAGTTATGTATAAATAGAAATCCATAGTGAAGCACTTACAATCCAACGCTGACGTTGCAGTAGCTCCTCCAAGCTCTCTTATCCAACCCTCCCCTGAATGTCTCAAGGTTAGAATTATAATGATCTCATGCATTCTCCTCCATTTTCACCTTGGAATGCCATCATTATATAGGAGTTGGAGGATTAACCACCATGAAGTATTTTGGGAAATGATTGAGGATTTATCTCCACAAGTTGGGATTTGGTTCCTATGATAGAGAAAATAGATATGGTTTGAATCCTTGACCTCATCTTCTTGGAACTAACCCTTATAATAAGGTGGGCTAGCCATAATTCCCTCTAACCACATCAAATCTCCCTCAACACTTAGCAAAGAGCATTGAAAACACTCCCTATACATGGGAAGGGGAGTGTTGAAAAGAGTTCAATGTTCCCTATACATGGGCAAGGGAGTGTTGACCTTCAAAAATGGTCAAATCTCAAGGTAAAAGGCATTGTTTCGACCTTCTCATGATGAGTTTTTCTCCTCCACAATGACTAAGTATTATGACAAATGTTCTTCGATGGTGTCAAAGTTGCAACACTTAATAAAGTGCATGCAACACTTAGTAAGGTGCATACAACACTTGATAAAGTGCATGCGACACTTAGCAAGGTGCATACGACACTTACGAATCTTAATTGTGACATTTATTTGTGTAATAGATGCCCCCTAAAATGTGAGGTCAGAGGAGAAACCGATGGCTAAAACACTTTACAAAAATATTAATGCAAGGGTGTTGGAGTAGAATATACTGGTGGAATATGAAAACAAACATCAAACAATATATATGTATCATCCCAGAGGCGGGCATACCTACGCTTGGAATAAACTGACTCAAAGCATGGTCTCCGATCAATACACTGCAGATCCATGAAAGTACTAACGAAGGGTATGGCCACAAAATATACAATGTGGATCCATACATGATCTTATCGTAGCCATGAAAGAATACACAATGGATTTATGATATGACAAAAACATAGCCACTGACCAATACAAAGTGAATCTATGTGACAACATATACATAATGAGATTTCTAATATGATGGTTATACTAGAATCTACTGCATACTCAAATGATCTCCAACGTAGCATGGTAAAAGCATATAATAGAGTAAGTGCCAAAACTAGGGCCATCATCTTGATCCCAAAACAATATGATTCTATCCATTTGAATAGATGACTTGATGTCGAAGAAGGTAAAAACGACTTGATTACCAATCATTTAATGGATATCATTAACTAAGAGGGAAATCACCAATGATGACAATGAATCCCAAGGTAATATAATACATTCCAATGAATGTGAATAAATGAGATGAAGTCGAACATTCATTGAATCATTCGATTAGAGGCCAATGATGTAAACCTACTGTCAAAGGCAAGGAGACCTACCATTGAGGAATGCAGGTTCCAAGGTACTAATTGGTTTCTAAGTCTAATTCATAGATAATGTGTTGAAGTTGACCTGAATAGACTTGTCGAAGGAGGGCCATGATGTATCCCACATAATAGACATGAAACTGACACAGGAAAGTGATATGATATGATAGATCAAATGAGGACAGAATGACACAAGGATGAAAGTACTGCAGAGTGGTATATTTTGGATTAAACTTCCCTTGAACATTGTGTGGCATGAAAAGTGACTTGGCAACATTAAATTGAATAGATAAGGACCAAAACATGGTGCAACGATCACTGGGGTACTCGTCAAATGAAGGAGTAGGGATAACTCATGTGATTGGTATGACTCAGAGACAAGCAGATTACCCAACTGTAAGATGAGATGCAAACAAGTGCCATGTTCAACGGTGACAACAAACAGTTTCCATAATTCTTTCCAAAAATTGACCCACTTCCTTCAATCCCCCCCCACCATTATTGGTGAGTAGCTCTTTGTTTTTTAATGAGCTTGAGGAGGATAACATATCCTCGGTATAACTCATCTTCAATGAGTCTTTCATCACATGTTTAACGAACCTGAAGAAGGAGGGGTTTAGTCCCATATGGATCCTTCAATGCATAATTTTATGAGCCAAAAGAAGGAAAGGTCGATGGTATTTTCATGTTTAGAGAGTCTGAAAATATCTTAAAGATGACTCAATGGATGTTCCTTTTTGTAAATGTAGTCCCCCCAGCCCGAAAAATTGTAAAACAATACAAGGGAGAACTCTTCTAGTCATGATAGACTAGAGTATACATTTTTTGTAGTTACTCCATCCATTCCAAAAAGGGTTAAAGTTATACTGAATAGATGCCCTTTCAAACCTTTTAACAAGTGTGAAAGGAAACAATATCACTCGATAATATTTTCATGTTTAGGGTGTCTGAAAAGAGATTAAAAGAGACTCCAAAGAGTTCATTTTTCATATATTTTTATAAGCCCAAAAAAGTGATAAAAATATGCTCGGTAACCTATTATCGTGTACTTATGAGCACGCGAAAGAACAAATATTGAGCTCGGTAACCTATTCTCGTGTATTTACGAGAACAAGAAAGAACAAATACTAAGCTTGACGTGGGTTTCATTTTTTCACAAGTTTGAAACTAGAAAATAAACTGTGCTCAGGTTCTTGATCACGAATTCCAAGATTTCTTCATCTAACAGAAGAACACCGATCTAGAAGGAATACATGTCAATGGATCCTTTGTTTCATTTTTTAATGATCTTGACATAGAAACATAATTGTGCTCATGGTCGGTTTCATTTTTACACAAGCTTTAAACAGAGAATGAAACTATGCTCAGAATGATACCCATTGGTGGGTTTCTTCCCAAAATGATTTCCATAGGTTGGTACTTTTCCCCCAACATAACTAAAAGAGGATAGTGTCTTAAATCCAACATGATGCCTAGAGGTTGGAGACATGACCCCCAATCTTCATTTCATCCATATACTCTTCTTCGACACCCAATCAGACTTATGGATGCTAATAGGAAAAGGTTCACTAGAGGTGGAGGAAGAAAGAGGATAAATTGACACATGCAAAACAAATGAAGGTTCAATTACGAGATCTAGTAGAAGACTCGACTCAATTGGAGGGGGGTCTGTTTTGTTTTTTAATGAGCTTGACACGGACAATTAACTATGCTCATGGGTATTTGTTTCATTTTTTAATGAGCTTGACACAGAAAGAGAACTATGTTCATGACAATCTATTTCATTTTTTAATGAGCTTGACACAGGAAAAGAATTATGCTCGTAATCCTCTGTTTCATTTTTTAACGAGCTTGACACAGAAATGGGAATTTTGCTCGAAACCCTTAACCATGGATTCCAAGAGGTCTTCATAAAATGGAAGAACAATGCTATGGAAGGAGTACATGTTAAGGGACTTAGTAGGGGTAATAAGGGGAAGATCAGGTTCCAAATCCCCTATTGAGTGGTTCACCATGTCAACTACTGGATCTAATTCTAAAGAAGGTGAGCATACAGAGAGAGGCTCCTTCTCATTCGGATTTGAACACATGGAACATGATGCCACATAATAAGCCTGTGGTGGGTGGGATACCATTTGCATATAAGGAACATTCAGGGGAGTTGGATGTTTGGTAGTCATATTAGGACCAACAAATGAAAGTTATTCAATGGTCACAATGTTTCCATTATGAGGGAAATGAATCATTCGAAAGAGTGTGGACATGACAACTTTCATAGCGTAAACATACTTCCGCCCAAGGAGAAAATTAAAGTCCAAGGGGCTGTGGACTATCATAACATCAATAAATACAATTTTACCTCCTAATGTGATGGGTAGTTGAGGAAGGATCCATAAAGATTCGCTAGGTATTCTATTAAAATCCCACAAATGATGGGTCGCTGACACAAGCTAAGGGGAACCCATAGCTTTCCAAGCAGTTGAGGATAGAATGCTAACTGAAGCGCCTTTTTCAACAAAAATGTTATGTACTATGATTTTATTGCAAACCTGCATGATAATTTGTAAAGATAGGTAGGAAGGAAGGCGAGGCTCTATAAGACTATTCCAATCAAAGGAAATGACCTCGGTACTTGGTCCCTTCCACAATTTTATTTTTTGGTCTTGGGACAAGTTCCCAGGTCTAGTTTTTCTCTATTTGATACAACTCTTCATTCATGGCTTTGATCCAATCTTCATATTTACTATCCTATGCAAATGTTTTGGGTTCTATTAAGGATAGTAAGGCTTGTTCTGACTTGTACATTAGTTTTCTTCGTGTTTCAACTCCAGTACTTTTATTACCAAGGATTAGACTTTCCAGATGATATCTTTGTACTCTCCTTGATGGTGCTTTTGTATCTTGTCTTGGTGACTCTTATTCTTCTTTTTCTTGTGATTCTTCTTCTTCTTTTTATTCTTCACATTGTGAATCTTCCTCTTTTATATCTATACTTTCATCATCATCTCTTATTCTTTCATTAATTTGTGGATTAAATTGAGATTTGATCCATTTTATTTTTAGATCATCCACTTTTACAATTTCACTTTCCACAATATTGTATAGCCTTAGATTATAACATTTGTAGGCCTTTTTGGTGGATGAGTAACCAAGAAATATGCCTTAATCAGTTATGGAATCAAATTTTCCTAGGTTATTATCATCTCTCTTTATGTAGCATTTGCTCCCAAAAACTTTGAAGTGCTTAATTGATGTTGGCTTGCCATACTATAACTCATATGGTGTTTTATCATAATTAACTCTAAGTTTTCCGTTGTTAAGTATACATGCAACTGTATACATTCTGGATGCCCCTTGAACAGTTCTATTTTTCCTTTCAGCGACTCAATTTTGTCGAGGAGTTCTTAGAGCGGAAAAATGTCTTTTGATTCCATGAGTTTCACAAAAATCATTGAATTTTCTGGAAGTAAATTCCCTTCCATTTTTTAACCTGAGACACTTGATTTTGAGATCAGTTTCATTTTCATCCAGTGCTTTGAAAGATTTAAATTTTTCAAAAGCTTCTGATTTTTCTTTATGAAAACACACCCAAGTCATTCTAGTATAGTCATCAATGAATAAAATAAAATAATATTCTCCTTGTATACTCTTTGTTCTTGTTGGCCCACATAGGTCAATATGAATAAGTTCTAATGGTTTTGAGGTAGAATACTCTTTCGTCTTGAATCTTACTTTTGTCTGCTTCCCATGTTGGCAGTGCTTTCAAACAGGGTTTGAAGGTTTTATAATTTTCAACATACCTCTCACAACTTCCTTGTTACTCACTTTTACCAAATTATCAAAATTTTTGTGTCCCATTCTTCTATGCCATAACCAATTTTCATCTATTTGACTCATGCAACATTTTTCTTCTTTTTCTATATTTAAGATATAAACATCGCTTGGTGTCCTTGTTGCAGTAGCTATTAATTTTCCATTGTCTTATTTTCTAATATCACATTTTTTAGAGTAAAAAATGAGAATGTGTCCTTTATCACATGTTTGGCTCACACTAAGGAGATTAGGTTTCAAATTTTCAACTAATAGGACATTTTCTTCTTTAGTCCTATAATTTCTTAGACCAATTGTCCCCTTTAAGTATTTTGGCAGAGACATCATCTCCAAATGTAGCCTTTCCTTTCTTCTCCTTTTTCAGGCTGAGGAATTTGTTTTGATGTCCTGTCAAATGTTTTGAACACCCACTGTCGACATACCATTGACTTGTTTTATCTTTGGCATACAATGATACCTTACATTCTGTTTCTTTTTGTTTTTCTTTCCATGTCTTCTTATGTTTTTCTTTTAGAAAATTTGAAGTATTTTTCTTCATGATAGATTCTAATAATTTGCAATTACTAGCTTTATGACCATAATTGTTACATTTGTAACATTCAATATAGTAGTGGAGTAAATGAATTATAGTTTCTATTCCTTTGATTTCTACTAGAATCGTTGTTCCTATGGCCATATCCTTGAACATTTTTATGATAGTTCTTTTTATAAGCTTTACAGTCTAATGCTTTATGCCCAAAATTATGACAAGAAAAACAATAGCCAAGAAAGAGTTGTCCATACCTTTTTGGAGGAGTTCTTCTTGGAGTAGTATTTCTTCTGTACTCATTTCTTTTTGGAGACAGTGCAGATCTTTGTTGATTAGAGTCAGGTTTTATCTAATTCATTTCTCTTTTGAAGGAGCTTTGAAGGGAAGCTGCATAAGTCTTTGGATTTTTATCACTTTTATGTATTTCATATTTTAATTTTGTATTAGTTTCATTGTGATCATAACTCAATCCAACCTTATTACTTGATGGTATATGACTGTTAAGGATGTCATCCAATATTTTTGAACTACTTTCAAACTTTGAAAGGTTAGTGCATTTTTCAAGTTTCCTTCTTAGAAGAACTATTTCAGCCTCTAACTTTTCATAGTTGTGTTCCTTGTCATTAAGTCGTTTACTTAAGATTTATTCAATTCTTTTAGCTTCTTGTAGTTTAGTTTTTAAATCAACAATGTTTTGTTTTGTTTTCTTGATGCCTTTTTAAACTTCTTTTTCTCTTGATTTTTGTTCTTCCTTATAATCTAACAATTGTTCTTTAAATGATTTTTTATTCCTTCTATATATTCTTAATTCTTCGAGGGCACTAATGAGTTCTCATTCAAGATCAACTTCTCCTTCAAGTTCTGGAATTTATTTATTTCATAATTATTATCTTTAGTAGTGTCAGTTTGAGTTTCTATTCCCATAAATATAACCTCTGTATCGTCATCTTCACTCATGTTAGATGAGCTATTGTCTTCCTTAGAATAAAAGTTTTTCTTTTTCTTATAGAATTTCTTTTTGTATTGGGATTTACTCTTTTTATGTTCTTTTTTGTTGTAAGCTTCTTCATCATCACTATCCTTTTCCTTGGGATAAGGATATTTGGAAGCAAAGTGTCCAATGTTTCCATAGTTGAAGCATTTGAAAGGTAACTTCCCTTTTTATTTTCCAGATCCTTTCTTAAGTTTATTAATGGGGTTGGCTTCTTCATCATCGTATTTGTTTGAGTTCCTTTCATTCAATACATGTTCATGGTTTTTAGTTCCTTTTGAGACTTTGAAGGATGTTTCACCTTTTGAAGGTTTTTCTTGTCCCATTCTCATTTCATAGGCTGTGATAATCCCATGTAGTTCCTCCATTGTGAGTTTGTCAAGATTCTCTCGATCTTCCAAGGTAGATATTTTGGGATCATATCTCATTGGGAGTGATATTAGTACCTTTTGGACTACTATTTTTTCATTGCATTCTTCTTCTAGTCATTTGATTGTGTTGAAAATTTCATCTACTCTTAGAAGATATTCTGCATTTTTTTCTTCTTCTTTCATCTTCAAGCTTTCAAACTATCCTCTGTACATTTGAAGCTTTTCTTGCTTGAATTTTTCATCTCCTTCATAGATGATTTGTAGTTTGTTCCAAATCTCTTTTTTTGGTTTACAATGCAAGACTTTGACAAATACATTATTTTCTAATCCACCTAGAATTGCATTTACAACTCTTGAATTATCATTGCAGAGTTTCTTTGCAATTGTGTCTGAAGGAGAAGTTTTTGGTACATCATAACCCTTTATCAAAGATATCAAGACATCACATCCTA
>JASDQU010739255.1:105995-120222 GCA_032191745.1 Picea mariana | reverse complement strand
TTCAACAATTTAAAAACCACTTAATTATTAATTTTATCAAATCAAAACAAATTACCAACAAAAAGGTATAGTACACAAAATTTAAATGTGGAAAACCCAACTTCACAACTGTTCTTCTTATTTTCAATAAAGATTACATTTAATTTATGAGATACAACTCAAAGGAAAAACAAATTCTCTATTTTACTAGCAACAATTAGAAGGAGGTTGCAACCCCCTAGATTTTACCAGCGTCGACTAGAGGGAAGCACCAACTCCCTAGTTTCTTCAGCTATAACTGAAAAGATGTTGCAACACCTTGTTTTACTAGCTTCAACTAGAAGGAGGATACAACCTCCTTCGCAGGCTCCAACCTACCCTAGCACCACCCAACCTCCATTTTAATTGGTAGATTATTATGTTTCATATCTTAGCAATTGAAATTGTCTTATTATTTTATTTTCATTATTTCATTCTTTCAGAGCACTTGACCAGACGATCCCATGTATTCCAGTAGTCCACTGCATTCCTGTAACTCAATATTCCTCTAGATTTTACTAAAGTTGCATGTCATACTCCACTATAGTACTTATTGTCTTCATGTTGACATCAATGCCAACACGATATTTCCATCAAAAAGGCATTGTTTTGACCTTCTCATGATGAGTTTTTCTCATCCACAATTACTAGGGATTATGACAAATGTTCTTCCATGGTGTCAAAGTTGCGACATTTAATAAGGTGCATACGACAATTGATAAAGTTCATGTGACACTTATTAAGGTGCATACGACACTTATGACACTTAAGTGCGACATTGGGTAGTGCGACATTTAGGTGTGTAACAAGGAATCTATCAGTGAAGATGCAAACTGAAGTGTTATATCAATGGGGGCTAATGGTTGGAACCCCAAGCACACCTGAAAAGGGTTGTGGACAATAGAGCTATGAAGGGATATGTTATAGCTTTGCTTGTCTGGAAAGTGAAAAGGTAGCTAGGTGAAGCAAGAATATATGTGCGCTCTTCTACAATATTGTCTACCTTCTTCCACTAGATAGAAATGCCTTGGGCCGAGGTTATAGTGGTTTCAATGTCATTTTTTTCACCTTCTAAATAGATCATGAAGAGGATAAACTTTGTGGTATGAAAAATTACTTTGCGACATTGTTTTTATGAGACAATAGTCGAAGCTACCTCTGGTACCTTGTAGAGTTGACCCCCTAGAGTATTAATGAAATTACAAGGTTGAGACTCATAAATAGCATGACGCTTCCACATATATGGTTGGACTAAAAGAACATCATAGACTTCCAGTTGGGAAACATCACACAGTACCCCATCCTTGAAGGTCTTGATGTTGTAGGATAAGTGACACTACTGACTGACATAGAGATCTCATCCCCAATGAAACCACCCAATGTAGTATGGTTGCGGGTGCGGTGTTGTCAGAAAATCCAACTGCTTAACGATCTATACTTATTTTAGGTTCTTAATCCATATTCAGATCTAGGAGCTTGATGGGGCTCAGAAAGGCCTAAAACTCAAAGTTCTCACAATCTCTTCAAAACGGATGTGTGCGTAGGCCTCGTCGATACGAACCCAACACAACTTGAATAGGCTCATGGACGTCATATGCTCAAGTTATGGAGATATGTTCATTTTTCCAAACATGCAAAAAAAAATGTTGACTGTATAGTCCGTACAGTGCCATGTGGTAGCTGAATGTACATGATGTACAGCCGTACAACTGACATGGAAGCACATTTGGCACAGACGTGATAGGGTTTGTACAGCTGGCGTGGTAGGCTGACTAGGCGTACAAACTGATGATGTGGCAGGTACAGGTGCACCAACAGGGAAGTGACACATGTCACCACTAAAAGGGTGACACATGGCATGTCCATACGGTGACATGTGGCACGTTCGTACAGTGACACATGGCATGTCATACGGTGACATGTGGCAGACAGCTACTAGGCAAGTGGATGGTGACAGGGCAGACAATTGGCCCATTTAGCATTTGACGCGTGGCAAATATTGTGGGTGGATGGTGAGGTGCCATGTGGCCCAGACATGGGTTGCCATGTGGCACCCATTCGTTGGTCAGTTTTATTGCAAAATATTGGAGTTTCATAGGTTCGAACCATGGACCTCCCACCAGGCTGAGGTTTGGCAAGGCTGGGCTAGCCAACCTACACGAACTTGTACATTGTTAACCATAGTATAAAACTTATATTTAAGTTTATGCAGAATTTTATTTGGGTGGAAAAGGGTTGGGGCCCAGCCCCAACCCTCGGAGTAAACATTTCCACGGGACCCTACAACAGAAACCACAGGCTTATGACCGTTGGCGCAGATGAACAGGGCATGGCCCCCGATTTTGGTACCTCCAACCACTCCCATGTGATCTAGTTCCAAACAATATTAGCGGATTATGGTTAAGCCCTCAGTTTTGGGGATTCCACTATTATTGCGCCATGCGACCTGGTATTTCGGAGGAGGGGCCAGCGCGCGGCCCCTAGGGGACTGGCGCTTGGCCATATGACCTTATGTGACCATGCAAAGGGGGACTCCGCCCAATCCAGAGGGAATATCCCTATATTATTTCAAAGTGGGTTTATTAACCTTATGATAGTGATTATCATTGATTTTTCTTAGCAGATTTGGGGGATTTTTCCCATTTTGGGGGGATATTGGGACTTTTTGAGGCCAGATCTTTGGAGGAAGTTGGGGGATGGTTACCAACTTCAAATCTATATAAACCAGGCCTTCTTGAGGCTCATAGAGGAGATTCAAAGCAGGTTTATGCTGAAGATTTGCCAAGCCAAAACCATTTTTATGCAGGGAAGTTGTTGAGGAGCGCACCTTTGCGGGCCATTTCTGGGAGCTCTGGTCATCCGATTTGAGTGTCGTTTCTTCTGTTGGGTTCTAGAGATCTGGTAGAACAAGACCAGATTATTTTTGTAACCTTTTGGCATTGTTTTGATGTACTTATTGAACTTTGAACAATAATAATAAAGCCTCACTCACTGAGACAAAGGCCCGAAGACATAGGCGAGATTGTTGAACTCCATTATCACATTGGTGTTATGGTTTGTTGTTGTTTTATGCTTCATTTAATTTTTGTACATGTTCATATGGTTGTTATGATTCCTCTTTACTTCTTCCTCTTTCATTAAGCTTCCTTAATTGGTTAATGAACACATGCATAATAACTCAACCATAGTCGTGTAAAATATATTTTCGGATCAAGTGGTATCAGAGCTATTTGACGTTTGGATTTGAGTTTTGCATGTTAACCAAGGAAAATCTACATCGTGGTGAAGGCGAGCTTGTTGAAGATAATACATTGATTGGATTGATAAACAGAACTTCTTAAGAGAGAATATGGCATCGAAAGAGGGACTTTCTTAGGATGAGAAGGAGTTTTGAAAAAATTTCTTCGCCATGTCGGAGATGATGAAGGTTTTGTATGAGGATTACTTGGAACAAAAGAGACCAGTTCTTGGTGAATATTCAAAGGGAAAAAGTGAAGAAGGAGAGGATCCTCCTCAAATTTCTCCTTCACCTCCATCATCACCTCCTTCTTCTCCTTATTCTTCAAGTTCAAGTTCTAAATCCAATGCAAAGAAACATGTTCATAAACATAAGAACAAAATGCTTTTGTTAAAACTTGATGTTAAATTCGAATTAACCATGTATGATGGTGAATTTAATGTAGAAAGACTTGACAATTGGGTCAGACAAATGGAGGTATATTGCAGTGTGCAAAAGATCAAGGATGAGGCCACTCAGATCAAGTTGGCATCATTGATACTTGTAGGCACAACACTCATCTGGTGGCAAAGCAAGTTGCAAAATGGCACGCAACAAGTGGGTAATGTATTTCCATCATGGCAAAGTTTTATTTCTACACTTAGAAAGAAATTATATCCTTTGGGTTATAAAGAGAAAGCATTAATTGAATGGCAAGCTTTAAAACTAAGAAAATAACAAGCAGTGCAAGAATACACAGATGGCTTTCGTAAAATGGCATTGATGTTAGATATTCCTTTACATACCCAAGAAACTCTTATGAAGTATATAGGAGGTTTACTTGCACATATTCGAAATATTGTATTCATTTTTTAACCAACTAATCTTGATGAGGTTTATGTTCAAGCGACATACATTGAAGCAGGGAAAACAGGTGTTGGTGTATCAGGGGCATCGTCTTCAAGGAAAGAGGACAAGAGGAAGTGGCATGGAAAGAAGTCAAATTCAGTGATGAGAAAGGAAGAGAAGCCCTCTTGCAAGCATTGCAAATAAGAGGGGAATGATGAGGACCATTGTTGGCAATTGCATCCTGAGAAGAGACCGAAGTGGTTCAAGGAAAAGAAAAGGACGCAAACAATTGCAGTGACAACACGACCCATAGACTTGGGATCGAATTCACGTGACGAATCTAAGGTCTCATTGGTTGATATGACAGTTAAAATTGGTGAAGGAATATATTGTAGAAGTAACTGGTTTCATATAAGGGTCATCATGTGAAACACTAAGGTTGATACATTGATAGATAGTGGATCTCAATCTAATCTAATTTCAGAGGAATTGGTTAAGAAATTAGGATTAAAAACTCTTATACATCATAAGCCATACAAACTTAAATGGATAAGCAACAATCATCAAATGCACATAACCCAACAATGCACAATAAAATTTTCTATTTCATCTAAGTATGTGGACGAGGTAACATGTGATGTAGTGCCACTAAGTGAATGTGGAATGGTATTAGGTAGTCCATATTTATATGATCGTAAAAAAATATTCTACAGGGCAAAGAATCTATATCAATTAACTAAAGAATGACAAGAATATGTTGTTCAAGCTCATCATGTAAAGGCAAATAAAACTCTTCAAACTATGGAACAATTAAAGAAGGAAGCTCAAGCAAGCAACAAACCTATAATTGTTTCAAATCAAGTAATCGATCTTAAGCAAGAACAGGAGATGATTGTGGACATGAGAAGATAGGCTCATGTTGTGTAAATATTACAAACATATCAGCTCATTTGCAATTATATTTTTGATGCTATCATTATTAATGTTGTCTACATGGATGATAGTGGCTTCAGTAAGATGTGACAGAGTTGAAATGGCTATCAATATGTTGTTAGTTGTCATGATTGTGTTACAGTTGATCTTGATGAGATAGGTGCATAGGAAAGAGTTCAAAGACAGGGAACAAGCCAGGTGGCCTATCCCGAGCTTGATGACTGGTCAGTAACCTTTTTGGGACCAAAAGGTCCTTTAGTGGGGAGGTGTGATCTAGATTCAGATCCAAGAGCTTGATGGGGCTAAGAAAGGCCTAAAAAGAAAAGTTCTCAGAATCTCTTCAAAATGGATGTGTGCATAGACCTCATCGATATGAACCCAACACAACTTGAATGGGCTCAAACAGATGTCGTATGATCAAGTTATGGAGATTTGTTCATTTTTCCAAACAGGCAAAAACAATGCTCACTGTACAGTCCATACAATGCCACGTGGAAGTTGACTGTACAGGCCATACGGTCATACAACTGACATGGCAACCCATTTGACGCATACATGGCAGGGTCCGTACAATTGACATAGCAGGTTAACTGGGCGTATGAACTGATGACGTGGTAGGTACAGGTGGACCAACAGGGAAGTGACACATGTCACCACTATGAGGGTGACACATGGCACATCCGTACGATGACATGTGGCACATTCGTACGGTGACACATGGCATGTCGTATGATGACATGTGGCAGACAACTGCTGGGCAAGTGGAGGGTGATAGGGTAGACAACTGGACCATTTAGCATTTGACGCATGGCATATATTGTGGGCAAATGGTGAGGTGCCATGTGGCCTAGACATGGGTTGCCACATGGCACCCATTCATTGGTCAGTTTTATTGAAAAATATATGAGTTTCAGAGATTCAAACCGTGGACCTTCTATCAGGCTAAGGTTTGGCAAGGTTGGGCCAGCCAACCCGCCCACACTTGTACGTTTTTAACCATAGCATAAAACTTATATTTAAGTTTATGCGGAATGCTATTTGGGCGGAAAAGGGCTGGGGCCTAGCCCCAACCCTCGGTGTAAACATTGCCACAGGACCCTATAATGGAAACCATGGGCTTATGACCGTTGGCGTGGATGAACAAGGCCTAGCCCCCGATTTTGGTACCTCCAACCACTCCCATGTGACCCGGTTCCAAACAATATTCGTGGATTATGGTTAAGCCCTCAGTTTTGGGGATTCCACTATTGTTGTGCCATATGACATAGTATTTCGGAGGAGGGGCTAGCGCGCAGCCCCTAGGGGGCTAGCGCTTGGCCATATGACCTCATGTGACCATGCAAAGGGGGCGCGCACCCAATCCAAAGGGGCTTATCCCTATGTTATTGCAAAGTGGGTTTATTAACCTTATAATAGTGATTATTATTTATTTTTCTCAGCAAATTTGGGGGATTTTTCCCATTTTGGGGGGATATTGGGCCCTTTTTTAGGCCATATATTTGGAGGAAGTTGGGGTATGGTTAGCAACTTCAGATCTATATAAACCAGGCCTTATTGAGGCCAGAAGAGGAGATTCAAAGAAGTTTTATGATGAAGATTTTCCAAACCAAAGCCATTTTTATGCAGGGAAGTTGTTGAGGAGCACACCTTTGCAGGCCATTTCTGGGAGCTCCAGTCATCCGATTTGAGTGTTGTTTCTTCTATTGGGTTCTAGAGATCTGGTAGAACAAGAACATATTAGTTTTGTAACCTTTTGGAACTGCTATGATGTACTTATTGAGATTTGAACAAAAATAAGAAAGCCTCACCCACTGAGACAAAGGCCCAGAGATGTAGGCGAGATTGTTGAACTCCATTATCAAATTGGTGTTATGGTTTGCTATTGTTTTATGCTTCATTTCAGTTATGTACATGTTCATATGGATTTTATGATTCTTATTTAATTCTTCCTCTTTAATTAAGCTTCCTTAATTGGTTAATGAACACATGCATAATAACTCAACCATAGTCATGTAAAAGATATTTTCGGATCATTTGGCTTCCGTTATCAACAATGAAATGTAGTGGGGTCCCCTTCACCCACATCTGTGAGTGGAAGAGGTGCTCTACCTCCTTAGGCTCCTCTGATTCTTCTGGATGGATTGTTGTGATCACGATGGTAGCAGTGGGTTCTGCGTCGACGATCTGTTTCCTTTTATTGTTTTCTAAATCAAAGTCCAAGTCGAGGTTCATCTATTTTTATTTGAGCTTGGCCGCCAATGGTTGTTTCGAGCGATATTCATCGGTGTTGTAACAAGGGATTTTGTTGAACTCACGCCACTTTCCAGTGTCCTTATTCATTTTCCCTTTACCCTTGTTTTCTTGTGGATTGGAATGGTTGTCTTAAGGTTGGTTGTTTTGTGAGTTAGGGTCTCCTTTACCATACTTCGGTTGTTTTGGATTTTCAGATTTGAATTCCCTCTTCTTCTACTGCTTAAATTTCTGCTCAATTTTGACAGCATATCAATAAGCAGCTCCCAGTGACGAGATGTCCAGAAAATCCATTTATGTTTGGATGTACCTGTGTAGACCCCCATGGTATTTTAGAACCAGATTTCTCTCTAAGTATTTGATACCCAACGTGGTGCGCAAGGTATGTAATCTATTTGTGAACTTTGACACAGTTTGACCCCTCTCTTAACGCAATGTGGTTCATCTCGTGTATTGGTCGTCATAGTTTCCAATGGGGTAATATTCTTCCTTAATGTCATGCATACAAGAGTCTCAAGTGGGCTTGGCCCCAAATATTTTAGACTCCTCTGTGGAGTTTTTCTAATAGTAAGTCTCCCACCAATATTTGACATGGAGGATAGCCTTCAGGAGCGCAAAGGTGATCTTTTCCCTATTGGAAAAATTGTGAACAAAGAAATAAACTTCTAGTAGATTTAACCACTTTTCCAAAGCATCTACATCTATCTGACCGTCAAATATGGGAATATCAAAATTAACTTGTACCTTGAAGGGAGTGGCACCTCCAAAGTTCTCGCTTGATGAAGATGCATCTGTTGTGATCAATAGTCATCGGAGGATTTGGGAAAAATTATCCATCATCTCGTTCCTCTTATGTGCGAGGAATTCCACAAGAAACAACTTGATAGGATCTCTTACTTCCTCATCTCTCTTTTCTTTCACCATGGGAGGTCGCTTGGGTTGGTTTTCCTTAAGAGAAACTAGCTCGAGATCCAACTCTCTATACCTTGACCTTGTCAAGGACATGCACTAAGAAACGACAAGGAGCAAACTACTATGATACCATTAATCCAAATTTTGTTGAGAATGAAATGAAGGAAAAGATATAAAAAATAAATACACAGAGATATTGCATGAAACCCATATATACAATTATAGTCAATTTCTATTAATGAATGAAATATGCAAAAACTATAAAAATACAAAGTGAAATGAACTCGCTAGAATGGTGGAAGCTTATCTCTGAGAAGAGATGTGACGACTACGTTCATTCGCAAGAAGATGTTTACAATAAGGCTCCAAAGGCCTTTTTGACATAAAGAATAAATGAGAAACCCCTAAACATCCAAAACTCTAACACGAGAAGATGAAATTCTAAAAGGTTTGTGGGCCCCGATGGGGGTAGTTGATACGTTAACTTTCCAAGGGTGTAACTTTTTCATACAATCTTCATTTCAAGTGCTCAATACCTCATCAGAATGGTCTATCTGAGGAGTACAACTTTTGGCTAGGGATAGGGCATGTTGTTGGAAATTTGTTGGCCGCCCAAATTTCCAAAAAACGTCGTTTGGGGCCTCAAAACAACCTCGTAAGTTTAGGAACCGAAAAACTATAGAAAAAATGCCAAGGTGGAAAACTGTTTTTTGAGCCAGTAGAATAGGTGGGTGGCCACCAATATCCACCTGGATAAAATGTTCATCACCACTAACTCAACTAGTCTATCACTTTTAATTCAGATGCCCCTAGGCTTGTCACCCATTCCATTCTCAGCAACATCAAGTTCCTTCCTCCTCCTGGCTCTCTTGTCAGCACTTTAGACATGGCTAACAGTCATAGAAGCATGAGTCCGTGACTGAATAGAATTGAGAAAGACAACGAAGACCTCTAAAACTTCATGTAGACAATGCAAGAAAGGCTAAGAAGCCTTTCTGCTCAGGTCTTGGTTTTTCTCAAACTATCTCTCCAACTTAGACAATCGCTTCAAAGTCTCCATGATGAAGGAAATGCCATTCGACTCTAATTGGAAAGTGTGCAAGCCCATATGGCTCTTCATGGAAGCAACTAAGAGGATTTGGTCAGCTCTAAGGTAGGCTCTTCCCACGTCCGTTCTACTCTCCTCCCAGACCTCAACTCACCATCGCTCATGACATATAGGGTCGTCTCGGCCTCAAAAGACAACTTCCCACCATCAAAGTAATGCAGTGTTTATCTTGTTTTTATCTAGGCATGTTTTACAAAGTCTTTATTGTAAGAACTTTTGAGTCTAATTATGTATGTAAGTATTTATCTAAACATGTTTTGAAAACCATGAGTGACCAATATATGTTATGGTGGGAAACTCTATGTAATCTCAATAAGTTTTGAAATCTCTCTGTAAATTTCACTGCCACTTAGACAACTTTTACTTTAATATAAATTTACCAACTTTAATAACACAAAAAAAAAAAAAAAATTAGAAAACATTCTCAATTTATGAATTCTTAACCATGGAGTCCATATAAATCCCATAAGTACACATCCTTCATCCATGGGCTTTCACCACTTAATCCATTAATCCAAATATTTCTTATCCGTACACACCCCAAAGATATTACAAAGATTTTGGCAAAATAACTAATCGTTCTTACCCGTACACACTCCAAAGAAATTAAAAATATTTCAAATTACAAAGATGACAGACAACTAATAATTATGTTACACAAACACCAAATATTCCACTAAGTACCTTATACTTTGACACCAAATTTTGGGAGTGTAGGACCAACTATCACTTTCATAGAAACATGCACATTCCGCTAAGTACCTTACACTTTGATACCAATTCTTGAGACCGGTGTAGGACCAATTATCACTTTCATGGCAACATACACATTCATAATAATGTTGTTAAGAAGTATGTATAAATTTGATGAAGTAGATCACGTGGTTAAATATATTTGAATTTTATATAAAAAGTTTTAAGATTGGCTTTTGTACTTTCAACTTTTATTATATGTTTTATTTAATAGTTTTATCAAATTAAAAGTCATAATCGGTATTAACAAATTTGTTTTAAATATGATCTACAAATACGTAGAAATATTTTAAAATTTAAAAAGAAACTTATATACAATATGTAATTCAATAAAATATAATTATTTTTGAATGTGGATATATATTATTGAAATATTTTGTATAGATATTTGTTTTTTTTTCAAGTTATAATGTTTAAAGAAAATTCTTCTATATTTTTCTTCATTTGAAGAATGGTATTGGAGATAAACCTTAGATTCTTCAAGGCACAAGGTTACGTGGACAACTGGATTTTACAATAATATATTCTTTTTGAGCTTAACATGTTAATAAAACCAGGATGAGATGAATAATACTCCATGCCACAACCACTCAAACTAGACCCAATTAACTTTTTACAAATATATAATTATAACAATTTTAAAAAAATCAATAATAATAAGTTTAAAATGTGAACTTTACAATTATTATTAAGAAAACAATTAGATATCATGATTGAAATTTAAATCATAAAACTTTACTTCCAATATTTTTTGTTTATTCTAAAAAAATTTAGATCATCAAATTTTCAAAAATATAAATATAAAATTTATCAAAATATTGGTAATTTTTCATAAAACTTTACTTCCAATATTTTTTTGTTTATTCTTAAAAAAAATTAGATCATCAAATTTTCAAAAATAAAAATATAAAAATTTGAATAAAAAAAAACACCTGATACCCTTATGCAACACTAAAAAAAATCATATTTAAATTCTAAACTATTCAAACTCAACACTAATGATAATGATGATGATTAACGTCCACTAAGACCTAATTGATCTATTGAACCTTAAGAGAGTAAGTGATTACTTGTGAAACTACTCTAAGTACAACCAATGAAACTAAAAAATAGATGAAAAAACTAAACTATAAAAAAATGATTCCAAATATTAAAAGAAAAACCAGTATGACCTTCAAGAGAAATCTAGAGTACGTATCCCAAAGTGTTAAATAGTGATTAGCTTTGTTCTATTAAAAATCTAATTATTGTAAAACCAGTTTTTAAATGATTAATTATTATAGCGTTATGCTATATTAAAATATATATTCACAAATAATTGTACAACATACCTATCACTATAAGTGTGTCCAACTTCCTAAATAATTTATTCTTTGCAACAGTAGGGGCATGCTTGAGTAGGGTCAGGCAGAACCGTCGTTGCCTGATGGGAACATCCCCCATATTGCTACCAATGTCTTCGTGTCTTATCTTTATGTAATTTGGAAAGTTTATCAATATAATTGTGTCCAACTTCCAAAATAATTTATTCTTATGTAATTTGGAAAGTTTTTCTTTAACTTTATTAAATTCATTTTCAATTTTAATTTTATACATAACCTTATTTATTAATTTAGAAAGTTTTTCTTTAACTTTATTAAATTCATTTTCAATTTTAATTTTATACATAACCTTATTTATTAATATTTATTAATTTAGAAAGTTTTTCTTTAACCTTATTTATTAATTTAGAAAATTTTTCTTTAACTTTATTAAATTCATTTTTAATTTTAATTTTATACATAACCTTATTTATTAATATTTATTAATTTAGAAAGTTTATCTTTAACTTTAGTAAATATATTTTCATTTTCAATTTTAATTTTATGCATAGCCTTCATTTTTTAGGTTTATATATTGTTTCACCTTATAATAGTTTTTGCAATGTACTAAAATCATGTCCTTTTATGGGACTCATTTAAATATATTTGCATAGTGAAATTATTATTAATTTAATTAGAAGATATATAATTTTTGGATATCTTTTATTAATTTAAAAATGAAATTATTATTTACTAATTTAATTAAATAAATATATGTTTTTAATATTAATTGGGTGTAGTTTGAGTGATTATGAAAAAATTGTTACTTTTTTTTACTAAAATTCAAATTTTATTTTGTAACATATTGTTTTTAGTAAATTTATTGTTGATCAATTATCTATGATTTATTCATAAATTGTTGAGCTATTGTACCCTCAAGAATCTAGAGTTTACCCACGATACCATCCTCCAAATGAAAAGTGCTAAAAAAATCCTCCAATACATGTCATTTATTAATTTGTAACTTGTCATTTGAGAAGAGAGTGATTCTTCAAAATCTTTTAAACCTAAATAAAATACTAATAAAAGGGGACTTTGGTTAGATTTACATATTAGGAACAAAAATATTTTAACAGTTACACATAATTATGTATTTAAGGTTTAGTGTAAATTTTAATTGGTTTTGATAAAATAATACTCCTATATCATAGTAGTATAGATGATAAAAAAATATTATATTAATGCTTTGGATTAAAACATGATTATGTATTTAAGATTTAGTGTAAATTTTAATTGATTTTGATAAAATAATACTCCTATATCATAATAGTATAGATGATAAAAAGTATTATGTTAATGCTTTGGATTTTGGTAATCATTTTGCAAGCACAAGAAATCCACTTGTGATATTCAACCTTTTTGAACCAATTGAAATGCTTTTAAGCAAATTGTAATATATATTTTTTTATAATTATAAAAAAAATGTATTCTCTTGAATAAAAGATTACAATCTTACTACATTAATTTAATATTTAATATCTTTTTAGAATGATAAAAAATTATGTTCTCTTAAATAAAAAATTACAATCTTTCCATACATTCGTGACACGTGACACCATGATGGCATGCTCTGATCGAAGTGTCGGTGGTTGTATCCATCTTATATAGTTCGGAAGTGGTCGTATGCAACTTATATAGTAAAATAACTAACCCTGCACTTATTTGTAAACTTGCCATCCAAATAAAGTTAAAATAATTAACACTTTGCAAACTTGACATTAAAATAATTAACACTTTGCAAATTGGTCATCCAAATAAAGTTAACTATTAAACATTAGAGTGTAACTAGCTAACAAAGTTGTGAAGTTCAAAAACCATAAACGTGCTCAAGCCTGCCCACGAGATGTCCAAACGTGCCCATTATTTCTAGTATTGCCAAATAATTTAAAAATATTCAATCCAAAGTGTCAACGGTGAGAGTTAAATTTATGGTTCAACTTCCAACCAACACAATTCTGTGTCCATGTGTTTTTTTTCACTCATGTAAGTTGAAGACGTGGTGGCTTCATAAGCATGGTGGCCATGCATCTTGTCAAGATCAAACGTATGTAAATTCATTCCCAATGCCATCTTATTGTTAGAGGGGATCGAAGCCTGGTCTCTCAGGTCTGCATAATTTTTCAGTTAAACCGCTCAAGCAAATGTTGGTCATCAAGATTTATAAAGGCTTGATTGTTTTTATTGCCTTTTGATTGTTGTTATTGCCTTTTGAATGATTTTTTTATAATGTGGATTAATCAAGAAGCAATTGGAAGATTCACAGAACATGTGAGAGTGATGGTGTAATATTGTTTCTGATATGACTATGTGACCAATATAATGCAAGCTCATTTGCCAGAGTTTGGAAGAAGAGAAACAGTGATTGAAGAACTGGTGATGTTGTAAGGAGTTTTGCATGAAATTTTATTGTCTTGATTTGCCAATTCACTTACGATTGTCCAGTCCATAAAATTGTTGAAATAATGTAACTGCAAAGAGTATTCTTATTATTATTGATATATTATTTATAGGATCAATCCCCATTGTGGATTGATCATGTTGGTTATTGTAATAGGACCAAATCTCCTTTTGCGGATTGGTCAAAAGACAATTGTAATAGGCAACATAAGAAGTCGGCCCCAGCAGTTATTAAAGAGACCCAGAAATATAATAAAGGTGAGTTTATCCACCCAGTTTGAGAAGTCGGCCCTGCCAGTGAAGAGACACTTCACACGTGCCAGACTTGTATAAATAAAGGAGGCTAGTGCCTCACTTAGATACAACTCATTTGCTCAGTTTGAAGGATAAGTTCTGATCTGTTACCAGCAAAGGAGAGAGAGAGTGACG
>JASDQU010739255.1:88014-103234 GCA_032191745.1 Picea mariana | reverse complement strand
ATATACCAAGGAGACATTTTCATTTTGAATCATCTTGTACTTGAACATTTAAGTGGGGTAAAAGGAGGTTGCCCCCTCGAAGAGGCTTATTATCTGAAATTGTCTCTTTTTCAAGGTGTTGAGTACTTTTTCTGAGGATTTTCTATGCTATATTGATATTTGGTTCTTAACATATTTCCTAACATAGGAGGAGGAGATCATTTATAAGACACATAGATTCCTGAAATTCTATGTGATCATGGGAAAATGAATCCATATTTGGAGGAGAAAGGTGTATTTTCGGTCATTTCAAGAGATGAAAGCACTAAATAGAATTAGCGTGTTGAAAGAAGACGACTTGTAATAATATGAGTGTGGACCACATGAATAATTTTCTAACCTCAAGAGGTTTAAATAAATATATTCACCCACTAATCCAAACTATAGTCTATCCGCTTCTATTTTATATTCAGTGAACAGTCCAGAGGCTTATATTCAGTCTGACAAGTCACAAAACTCTAACCATAGAATATGTTCACTTGCTCGGCATATTTTTCAACAGTTCAATTATTGTGCAAAGAACCACTATGTGAATTCCATGTTTTATACGTGGCATAAATATGAATTGAGGTCATTTTTATCTTGATTGTGCAAAGAATAGTTGATTTGTTTGTAGATATAAGTTAGCTCGTAATGGAATTGGGTTGATGATAAATCAATTTAATATAATAGTTTAAAAAAAATTAAATAACAATTAAATTAAACATGAATGAAATGTGTATTATGTATATTAAAAACTAGTAATGAGTTGCCAAATATTTTAAATATGAAAAAATGAATTTTTAAAATTATTTTAATTTACAAAGCAAAGCTGAAACGGTAGGACTTCCTAAGGGTTGTGTCCACGATCCTTGAGAGGATGCTTTCCATGTCGGAGAGTAGCTCAACGACCATGCAACCTTCCAAAATGTTGAAGTGGGTGTCTAAGTGCTTGGAGGGATTATACGATTCAAGGTATTAATGCAATTTGTCGTCGCCTCTGTAATAAGAAGTGAAATTTGAGGGTCAATGATATGGAATTTTTATTTTTATTTTTTATTTATCTTTAAAATTACTTTTGATATTTTCCTATGTTAAATATTAGAAATGGAGAGAAAATTGAAAGTCAATGCAATAACTAATACCCATTCAATGTTGTATCGAATGTTATAGCCCCTCCAACAGGGATTAATAAGAGTAGGAGGCATGGAAAACTTTGTCTTGAGAATTATTGTAATAGAGCTCTTCTCTTCTCAAGATTGCCCCCTCAAAGAGGCAAGTGAACATTGCTTTCTCTGAACAAAAGTATCATTTTTGGTGTTTCTCTTCTCAATATTTTTTTGTTCCATTTAAACTATTGAATATTTATGTTTCCACATATTATATTACATTTGGTACCTTACAAGTGGTATCATAGCACTTTCCTTGGCAGGAATTGTGGGTTGATTTTTTTTTCCAGGGTAGAGATGTATTCTAACGTCTTAAAAGTACAATGATCTATCATTCAACGCATAAATCTATGGTCAAGGAAGCATACACACATTAAATACGAGAGGTTTTTAAGGTCACATTATTGGACACCCTTGTAACCCATGTTGGTACCCCTTTGAGTGGTAGTGCATCAGACAATGCATGTATATGGACTAGCCTAGGTATCATGAAACCCTCCATAGATCAACTAATCGACCACCCGACTGCTATATTTCCACCATGAACAACAATCCAAAATATAATCTCTAGTACCTAGGTAATTAGGTAGCACAGATAAGGGTATGGTATATCCTCCTTAGTTGGTACTCTGAGATATTGGGCTAAGTATTACTGTTCGACCCCGCACATATATCAGAGAGCTATAGCACAAGGCAAACCCTTCTCTATAGAAAACTTGAAAATCCTAACCGTTGGGACAGAAACATAATAGAAAGGAACAAACAAGATCTATTGTTGTGCAACCTTGCCTCTTGCATTCGGGTTGTGAAATTACTACACATTTCTTCCTGTTAAGAATCTTGGCATTTCGCCACTACAATATTATTCAGATCGAAGTATAACGTCATAGGAGTAAAAAAAAAAATGATTATAGTGGTCTCGCTGACACCCTTATTTGGGACCTATCCCATTGGACTCCTCTCTTTTCCGTGATTACTGTGGTACTTATCATTTTTAAGCCATTTTTTCGTGGACCCGACATTGTTTCCCGACACCCTTATTTGGGCCCTATTCCATTGGATTCCCCTTTTTGCCATTATCATCATGATACCTATCACCTATCACCATTTTTATCTATGTTCCCACCCACCCTTCCCGACACCCTTATTTTCCACCTATCCCATTGGCTTCCTCTCTTTTCCTCGTCTGTCATGATACCTCTCACCTGTAATTTTTTCAGTGTAAACCTGCCTCCCCATTTTTTCCTCTACCCAAACGACCACCACCCATGCCCAAGAAATCAATACCTTGATTTGTGATAACCTCCAGAACAAAAAGGACATCAATACTCTCAATTCCAACATTAGAAGGATTACCTTTGTTCAGACTATACAAGACCAATGTCCCCACATCAAAGACAAACTCAACCAATTTATGGGCCATTCCCTAAACCCTACCTCTTTTGAACAAAATTCCTATAAGGAATACAATGACTCTTCCCATTACCAAGGTCCTCATTCCACCACCTTCCTCGATACCTATACCTTACCATAATTGAGGTGAACAAATTTGATGGCTAAGATCCCTCAGGCTGGGTAACTCAAATGGAACATTATTTCTCTTTGCATGGAATTACTAATGATTTATCCAAGCTTCATCATGCTATCCTACATCTGGATCTAGAACGTTGGCAATGGTAGAAATGGCGTAGAAAGGAATGCCAAGGGTATGTTTCCTGGACACAGTTTGTTGAAGAGATTTATGACTGCTTTAACTCTGACACCCATCATTTAGGTTGTTTGACCAAGTTGAAGCAGTCTGGGATAATGGAAGACTTTATTTCTTCCTTTGAGCACTTGTCTTTCAAAATGGAGGGCATGTCAAATGCCTTCTTCTAGGAATGCTTTATCAGTGGCCTGAAATATGAAATTTGTTCCCATGTTCTCATGGCTCACCCCAAACTTGGTTGGAAGCTACTCAACGAGACAAGGAAGCACAAAATATTGTCTCCTACCAGACCATAAAACCATATTTTCATCCTCACCCTAAACCCACCAATCCTACCCCTCCTGCAATGCCCTTCAAGATCCATAAATTAAACTGATAAGAAATGGTTGAACGCCAACTCAAGGGTCTTTTCTATAATTGTGATGAAAAATATTTTTCAGGGCACAAGTGTAAGGAACCAAACATTGTTATGGCCATCGTTGAGGATGTTTCTAAAGAGGAGGAATTTTTCCCCCCTATGGAGGAGCTACCACCACTAGTTGATCTAACTCCACCCTCTAATCCACCAAAATTTGAACTGGTGATTTCACGGAATTCCCTCACTCGCTTCTCTACTCCCTAGAGCCTCAAGTTAACTGGTTACATTAATAATCAGAAAGTATTCATCCTCATTGAAGGTGGTAGCACCCATAATTTTATTCATCGACGCATTGCCCAAGAAGTCAATTGTTATATCCATGCAGTCAATAATTTTCAAATCATGATTTACGTTGGAGGTTCCATGAAATGTGGAGGATGTTGTGAAAATGTGTGGATCCAAATTGTTCAGTATCACCTGAAATCCCATATGTTTGCTATAGACATGGGCAATTGTGACATTTTTCTTGGTGTTGAATGGTTACGCACTCCCAGACCCATTCTCATGGATTTTAAGGAATTAACCATGCATGTCCAATAGGAGGACAACAATATAAGTTCTAAGGCATCACAACAAGCTGCCCTGAGATTATTAGTTCCCATGAAATGGAAAATCTCCTAAAAAAAGGTCATTATGGCACTATTTCCCAACTCCAAACCATTCAATCCATTGAGACACCCTTTGTGCATCCCAACCTCCAATCTATTCTCTCCAAACATTACCACTCCTTAGGGAATTCCCCCTTCTCGTGGAATCCATGATCATTATATTCCTCTCATACCAGGAAGTCTTCCTCTAAATTTTCACCCTTATATTCATCCCTTTGCCCAAAAGAATGAAATTGAGAAAATTGTTCAAGAATTGCTTGAAGCGGGTGTTATTCGTCCTAGTATCAACCTCTATTATTCTCCTATGGTCACGGTACTTAAGAAATAAGGTATTTAACGAATGCGTCCTGATTTTCGTGCCCTCAACAAACTCACAGTCAAATAAAAAATCCCCATTCATGTCACTTATGACCTATTGGATGAATTGAGTGGTGCTCAATACTTCACCAAACTTGATCTCCATTCTAGCTACCACTAGATCCGTATGAAAGAGGCAGACATTCCCAAAAATGCATTTAGAACTCATGAGGGTCACTATGAGTTCTTGGTAATTCCCTTTGGCCTGTGTAATGCTCCCTCCACTTTCCAAAGTCTCATGAATCATGTATTACGTCCTTTTCTCCGTCATTTTTTCTTAGTTTTCTTTGATGATATTCTCATTTATAGTAAAACCTAGATAAGCCATCTCACTCATGTGGATCAAGTCCTCCATCTACTCTCTCAACACCAAATTTTCCTCAAATAATCTAAATGTTCCTTTGGAGCCTCGCAAGTAGAGTACTTTGGTCATATTGTCGGCAAGGATGGTGTACAGGTGGATCCTAACAAAATTGAATCTATGCAGGATTGGCCTCTCCCTAAAACTCTTAATATCTTGCGTGGTTTTTTGGGTTTAACTGCATATTATCACAAGTTTGTTCAGAATTATGGAAAAATTGCATCCCCTCTCACTACTCTCCTTAAAAATAATGCTTTCACTTGGACTACAACTACTGATCAATCCTTCCATGCCTTGAAAGAAGCTATGTGCATGACCCCTGTCCTAGAACTTCCCGACTTCACAAAGACTTTTTTAATAGAATGTGATGCTTTCGAAAAAGGAATTGGGGTCGTCCTCATGCAAGATGGCAGGCCTTTGGTCTTCACTAGAAAACAACTTTCAGAGAGACATTTGGGAAAATCTATTTATGAAAAGGAAATGTCATATTTTATGCATGCAGTGGATCTATGTCATCCTAATCTATTGGGGCAACACTTCCAAATCAAAACTGATCATTAGATCCTCAAGTATTTTATGGAACACCGAATTTCATCCCCAAAGAAAAAAAAAAAGGTGACCAAGCTCTTTGGATATAGCTATGAGATCATTTACAAGAAGGGAATTGAAAATGTGATTTTTGACACTCTTTCCAGGAAGTATGAAGAAGAAGGGTCCCTCTTTTACATCTCCTTCATTGTACCAGACTACCTCCAAGATGTTCATCAAGAGTGGCTACAAAACCCAAAAATTTCTTGCCTGATCCAACAATTGCAACACCATTCTCTAGTTTCTCTAGGGTACTCTTGTCACAATGAAGAGCTTCGCTACAAAGGTTGTTTGTATTTAATCCCACCGTTGAAACTTAAATCCGCGGTGCTTTCTGAGCTTCATTATCCACCCATACAGGGGCACTCAGGGTTTACCAAAACCTATGAACAGGTCAAAAATTATTTTTTCTGGGATGGTATGAAGCAAAACGTCCACACCTTTGTGGCGAAATGTGATGTCTATCAATGCAACAAGGGAGAAACAATCAAATCTCTGGGCACACTCCAACCGTTTCCAATTCCCCATGTCATTTGGAGAGATGTTTCTATGGATTTCATTGTTGGCTTACCTGAATCGGGAAATAAGTCAGTCATCATGGTGGTAGTCGATCGTTTCTCCAAACATGATCATTTGTTTTCTCTTCAACACCCATTCACCACATCCATAGTGGCTCGAATTTTCATGGATATTATTTTCAAAATACATGGCATGCCTCATTCTACTGTGTTTGACCAAGATCCAATCTTCATCAACAATTTTTGGCAAGAATTGTTTAGAATCCAGGGAACCCGATTGCATCTCAACATTGCCTATCATCCCCAAACTAATGGCCAAACTAAAGTTTTCAACAAGTGTTTGGAAGCATATTTGTGGTGTTTTTCATAAGACTGATAAAACCAGTGGGCTCAATGGTTATCCCTAGATGAATAGTGGTACAACACATATTATCATACAACTACTCGCATGACTCCTTTTGAAGCAGCCTATGGCCAAAATTCCTCACCAATTCTCTCCTACATGCTAGGTGTCTCAAAGGTTTATGAGGTTGAGAAAAATATTATAGTCTGTGAGGCCATTCTTCATACCCTCAAATAAAATT
Organism: Picea mariana; assembly: GCA_032191745.1. Lineage (NCBI taxonomy): Eukaryota > Viridiplantae > Streptophyta > Pinopsida > Pinales > Pinaceae > Picea > Picea mariana. The sequence continues at coordinate 96,905 of JASDQU010739255.1, read as the reverse complement.
TGGTCATGGATCATAATCGCATGAAGAAACAAGCAGATCAAGGTCATTCTAAATGCTAATTTTCTAAAGGGGACCATGTGTTTCTTTGTTTTCAACCTTATAAGAAGACTTCACTCAAAGTTAAATAATGTCAGAAACTTGCTCCCAAATTTTATGGTCCTTATAAAATTCTCAAGCACATGGGGCTTGTGGCCTACTAGTTAGCCCTACCTAGTCATTCTAAGATCCACCCTATTTTTCGTGTCTCATGTTTAATGCAAGTGATTGGAAATAAGTGTCAAACTCATACTAGTCTCCCCAATTTGGATAAAGAGGGTTCCATTTCGTTGCAGCCACAAGTCGTCTTGGAACAACGAGAGCGTCATCGCCATCAATGCACCATCAAGGAAGTGTTAATTCAGTGGAAATATACAACTCCAGAAGATGCCACCTGGGAGTTGGCCACCATTCTGTAACAATTTCCTCATATCAAGCCTTGAGGACAAGGATTTTCTTCAAGGGGGAGGGCATGCTAGGGACCTAACCTCCCTAACCTCTCACATAGGTAGAATAGTATGTTTTATATGTAATAAAGGCCAACATTAGTTAATAAGTCATATTTAATAAATGTGAACAAGTCAATGTAAGAATACCTAATAGAAGCTTCCACTTCTAGAAAGATATTCCTCTAGAATGTTCTTTCGAAGATAGAATTAGTATAAATAAGAGTAGGAGGCATGATAAAAAAATTCTTGAGAATTATTGTAATAGAGCTCAAATCTGCCCTGCTAGGGGTTTCTCCCTCGAAGAGGCAAGTGAGCATTTCTTTCTCTGAATAAAGGTATCATTTTTGGTGTTTCTCTTCTCAATATTTTGTTGTTTCATTGATATTTTCTGAATAATCTTGTTTCCACATATTATATTACATCTGGTACTTTACATGATAAGATAACTATGATATTAAGATAAAGATAAAAATGATATGTCAAACATATATTGTAAAACAAAAATAGTATATTTCCTTTGAAAACTTATACCCATAACTTAATCCATGACAAACACATTGGAAAAAAATTATTATATTTCCTTTGCAAATTTATACCCATCACTTAATACAACATTCTCAATGTTTGCAATCATAACTTACAAGTATATCTCATCATTTCTCCTCGGATTAGATTTATCTATGTTGGGGTCTTTGAGGTATTTCTCCTCTTTAATTAGTGTCCACATTCCTTTTCCAAAACATATGTAGAATTTATGCTTCAAGTGTTTTGCACTAGTTCACTTGGTTGGCAGGATGACAAGTCCGGGATGGGTGGTATATAGCCTTGGAGGGAAAATGAAATTGACCTTCTCTTGGAGTCTTGGCCTTGCCTCAAAAAATCAATATGAGGAATACACTCTTTTTCATGGCCTCGTCATCGCCAGAGATCAAGGCATACATAATCTCATTGTACTCGGGGATTCAAAGAATACCATCATACACCTTTATCTTAACAACCTCCCCTTTGATGTGAGTCTGTGTTCTATCTACATTAGAATCTAGAGTCTCCTCTTGGATTTTAATAGGGTGTATTTGTGGCACATTCCTTGACACTTAGACATCGCCACAAATCTCCATGCCAACATTGGATCTAATGGTTGGGTTGGGTATCTTCATTTGAATAATTCTTGGGCCCTTTTCCCCATCCCGTAGCCCATGTTTCTCCTTATCTCCTACCCTTTGACAATGTTCCCCCATTTCTATGCCCTTATTGTTCATTGGGGTCGACCTTCTACTCTTGATACACTTTTCATACCCTCCATGCATTAGATATTTATTTCTCGACCCTTCCCCCCTATTACTCCATCCTTCTTCTCAAAACCTTTACTCTCGGCTTGTGTCCCCATCCCTATTTCTCTTGCTATGATTTCACCTATGATCTCTTATTATCATTCCCCTAAGTGGTGGTGGTTGTATATGGGAAATTCCCTCCCTGTTTAGCACTTGGTTAGTTTGATCCTTGGGTTCACTTGCTCTGTTCTTTGTTTTTCTCTTGCAAATAGGACCCTCTAGATCCACTTCCTTACCTTTGCTACTGCCCACGCAAAAAAGACTTATCGGTCTCATAAAGTTGCTTCTTTATCAGTACAATTAGTTTGTGTGGGAATGGAGGTATTAAATAACATGGTTGCATCTGTCATCCCTAGCTATCATGTCATCTTACGGTGCCAGAAGTGGAAGCGTTGGGCATTAATGGTTTTTTCCTCTCAACAATACAATGTTGATATGGATTTTGATGAGAACGAAATGAAGGCAGAGATATAACAAAGAAACACACAGATATATTGCAAGAAACCCAGAGATACAGTAATACTCAATTTCTATTAATGAATGAAATCTACAGGAACTATAAAAATACAGAGTGAAATGAACTCGCTAAAATGGTGGAAACTTATCTCTGAGAAGAGATGTGACGGCTACGCTCATTTGCAAGATGTTTACAATGAGGTTCCAAATTCATTTTTAACATAAATAATAAATGTGAAAACCCTTAACATCCAAAACCCTAACCCCAAAAGATCAAACTCCAAAAGGTTTGTGGGCCCCGACGAGGGTAGTTGATATGTTAACTTCCCGAGGGAATAACTTTTGCATACGATCTTCATTTGGGGCGCTCAATATCTTGTCTCAAAGGTCTATCTGAGGAGTACAAATTTTGATTGGGGCTAGGGTATGTAGTTAGGAACTCATGCCCCCCTGAATATCCAAAAAACATCGTTTAGGGCCTCAAAATGGCCCTAGAATATTAGGACCCTAAAAAACGTAGAAAAACTGCCAAGGTGGAAAAGTGTGTTTGGAGCCAATGGAATAGGTGGATGGCCACCTATATCCACCTATATGATTCCTCCCTCATTAGAAAGAAATGTTCCCCATTGCATCAAGTTCTTGTGGGAGATGGGGAAGCTTTTGCTGAATCTGAACCTTGGTGAGCCGCTTTCCTTACCGAAGAAGCTATCTTGCTTGTACTTGGATTAGCTTGTTAAAGGATGTGTTAGAATAACTACGTCATACATGTTGTAATAGGAAGCACATAACCTATGACCTGTTGACCAAGTAATTCAACAATATGACCTATTAGACTAAGTTATGAAAATAAGTTAGTTAGGAGATACACAAGTCAAAGGAGTAGTTGAGCAGATGGCTCAAGGAGATAAGGATAGCAAATAAGATTAAATAGGGCCCTTGATATTGTAACATGATAAATGGTTGATATTTTCTCAACATTGTATAAATACATGTGTAGCAAGATCATCCTATGTCTCTCTCATATTTCATTATGGTATGAGAGCTACACTGGATGTGACTACCTCATGGGAGATCCCATGAAGATGAGATTATGAGGATGTATCCCTACATAGGAATAAGTCGTAGGACACATGTTCCATCTATATTCTAACTATGGTGATCCATAAAAACGTTGTTTAGGGCCTCAAAACAGCCCCAAAAGTCAGGGACCCGAAAAAACTAGGAAAAAACTCCCAAACTGGAAAACTGCCAAAATGAGCTAGTTTTAATAGGTGGGAGGCCACTGAGATCCATATGGATCAATTCTCCCCACTTAGGAAGCAATGGCCTCCATTTCATTGATTTCCCCCATCAGATGAGTAAATTTCTGCTGAATTTGGCTCTAGGTGAGCCACTTGCCTTGGTGCAGGAGTTGCCCTGCTTTGACAACTTCTTAAAATTTGATCCTTTCCTGGCGAGTGTTCTTGACCTGTTTTTCCACAATATGATCACTAGATGCATGTTGTATGAATTTGGGGTTGAGATATGTTGGGGTCAATTGTTCTTATATCTCTGAGGTGTCCAATAATGGAGGGAAATAAGGTTGAAGGAGATCCACATTGACACTGGGTGCAAGCCAAGGAAAGGAGGAATGTTGAGCTCAAAAGCACTATCACCCACAACATTGGTGATGGTGTATGGACCATAATAGAGTGGGTGAAGATTCTGATGGGGTCCTATAAGGCATTCTTTCTGTAAGTGCAACCAAAAAAATTTTCCCACCGGAAACTTATGTGGCACACGGTGTTGATCACGGCGCTGCTTGTACTTGTCATTGGACTTCTGTAGGATATCCTGAACCTGTTGGTGGATATTATGGATCCGCTAAATGAACTAGATGGTTTTTTTAGCTTCAGTTGGAGCAAGATATGAGTCAGCCGAGGTGACTACAAGGGGTAGTGCAACATCTATGGGACCCAATGGTTGGAATCCCAACCCCACCTGAAACGGGTTGTGGTCGATTGAGCTATGTAGAGATCGGTTGTAGCTATGTTGGGCATAGGGAAGAATATCATCCCATGTGCGATGGTGCTTGGAATTATACATGTGTAGGATATGCACGATCATTTGATTTATGACCTCGGTTTGGCCATCTATCTAGGGGTGGAAGGTCGTGGATTTGGTGAGCTTGGTGTCCAACAGTGACCAGAGGCTCAACCAGAATGTGCTAAGAAATTGACTGTCCCGATCTGAGACATTGGATTGTGGGATTCCAAAATGTACCCAGAATCATTCAAAGAAGATCTTGGTAGTGGCCTCAACTTTTATTCTCTTCTTGCAGGCGGCCATAATCACCATCTTAGAAAAGCGATCGACAAACACAAAAACATAGTCATTTTTCCACTTGGTGGATGGGAGGCACGACATGTATTCCATTGATATGGATTCCCATGGCATGTCAGGATTAGGTAGAGGGGTGTACATGCCTTATTTCTTAGTGGTCGGTTTGGAAATAATGCAGGCAGTGCAGGACCTAATATACTTGTTGACCTCCTATCGAAGTTTCGGCCAGTAGAAATGATTATGCAGCATGGCCACTGTCTTTACGACACCAAAGTGTCCTGCCACCCAACTGTAGTGGGATTCCCAGATCAACTTCACTCATTCGCCTTATGGAACACATATATGGCCAAGACGACACAACATCCCATCCTGAAGATGGAAATTAGTGACAATTGTGTTTGCGCCCAACATTTGGTAGGTGGTGTTGAAGTTTGGGTCTGTCTCATAAAGTTGGGGCCATCCAGAGTTCTCACGGCCGCAAAAGTATAGCACCATGGTGAGTGTCGCGACTAATAGTATGTTGAGGCAATCAACGATGTGGTTGGTTCTTACTGTTTTATACTTGATGTTGAAGTGGAATTGTTGTAAGTATGTGGACCACTTCTAATGGCGTTCATTCTGCAATTTTCCTTGTGTCTACATGAACTACAATGGCTTATGATTAGTGTGGATGATTGTCTCCTTCCCAAGAATGTAATGTCTCCACTAGCAGCAGGCTTGCACAATGGAGTACATTTATTTTTCATAAGTAAAGTACTTACGAACATCATCTGATAGTGTCTCACTATGATAGGCCACAGGGTGGTCGTGCTGAGTGAGAACAATGCACACAACATAGTCTAAAGAATTTGTCTCGATCTCAAAGGGTTGATGTAGGTCCAGTAGTGAAAGTATTGAGGTTGAGCACAAATTTTGGTTCAAATCATCGAACGATTGTTGTTGGGACCCACCCCACACATATTTATCCTTACCACCACCTCTGGTTACTTGGTTGAGGGCCCATGCAATATAGGAGAATCCCAACATGAACCTGCGGTAGAAATTGGCAAGGCCCAAGAAGATCTTAAGCTTAGTGAGTGTGGTTGGGGCTGGCCAGTCACGGATGACTTGGATCTTGGTTGGATCCACATGTACACCATGATGATCAATGATGTAGCCTAGGTAATGGACCCTGTCCATGCTAAAGGATCATTTTTCCAAGTTGGCGTATATCTTGTGTTGCCGCAGGGTGTGTAGAACCTGCTGAATATGTTGCAAGTGTTCTACCCAAGTCTTGTTATAAATCAGAATATCATCCAGATACACCACTACAAAAGTGTTGGTGAATGGTTGCATGATATCTTCCATCATCCTCATGAAAGTGGCTGGAGAATTTTTCAAACCAAAGGGAATGACCAACCCTTCAAAAAGACCTTCCTTTGACATGAAGGCAGTCTTCCATACATCTCTCTATTCTATCAAGACTTGGTGGTAGTCAAACTTCAAATCAATCTTACTGAAGTATTTGGCCCCCATGATATGATCAAGGAGGTCATTGATTCGGGGAATCGGGTATCGATTTTTTACCGTGATTTTATTCGGGGTCCGGTAATCAATGTAGAGTTGTCATGTTAAATATTTCTTCTGTACCAACATGATTAGTCTCCCGTAAGGTGATGATATGTGAAGGATGTTCCCCTTGTGGAGAAGTTCTTGGATCTGCCACTTGATCTCTTCATTCTCTAACAAAGAGAAACAATAGACTATCCCATTGGGAATCAGTGTGTCGGGGGTCAGATTGATGGGGTGCTTTACCTAATAGTGCATAGGTACCCCGGTAGGTGAGGAGAAGATATCTGAGTATTCTTCCATGAACTTATACACTTGATTCTGCTGTGCGGAGAGGTTGACTGTGGAGACCCTGGATGTGGCTGCGATCTTTCTCTCATTCTGAAAGTGAATCACAAAGAAGAAAAAATCCCCCATCTAAGATATGACCTTCCTACATTGCTTCACAGAGATCGTGGAAATAACACTAGGTGGGACTGCCTCGGGTATCCTGTACAATTTCTTTTTCAAAGTAATAATAACACTGCGAGGCCTAGACTCATATACAACAAGGAATTTCCATAAATATGATTGGCCCAAAATAACATTACAAACTTCAAGAGGGGAAACATCACACAATAACTCGTCTTTGAAGGGCTTGATGTCGTATGAAAGGCGACATTGTTGGCTGACGTGGATGTCGCTTCCTTGGTGAAGCCATCTGATGGTGTAGGGATATGAGTGTGGCATTGTCAAAAGGGAAATTTTCTTGACAACCTCTACTGAGATAAGGTTCTTTTGGATACCGCTATCAATGATGAAGTGCAGCGGTGTACCCTTCACCCACATATGTGAATGAAAAATATGCTCTCCTTCCTCTGGCTCATCTGGTTCACAGGGATGGAGCTTGGTAATAACAATGGTAGCACTGGGTTCTGTGTCAATGATCTGTCTCCCCCTTTCTAGTTCTAACTTAGAGTCGGAACCCACATCTGATTCAGAGGCTTTCAACTTAGCCACAAACGACTACTTCAAGCGACAATCAACAGTGTTATGCCAGAGGCTCTTATGAAAATCACACCACTTCCCAGTATCTTTCTATGTCTTTTCGGTGTCCTTCTTTCCTTGCATCCTAAATTGGTTTTCTTGAGGCAATCCATCTTTGCTTTTTCCTTTGTTTTGCGGATTGGGGCCGCCCTTTCCTAGATTTTGCTGTGAGGGGTTCAAAGGCCCAAATTTCCACGTCTTTTGTTTGAGCTTCTGCCCAATTTTGACGACATATTAGTAGGCTGTGCCTAAGGATGAGATGTCCAGAAACTCCATTTCAGCTTGGATATATCTATGTATACCGTCGCGATACTTGAGCACCATATGTCACTCTTAATATTTGATACCCATCTTGGTGTGTAAGGTATGAAAGATATTTGTGAACTTAGGCACTACTTGTTAGGGTCCTAACCCGCACAGAGGTAGAACACTATATTCATATGTAATAAAGGTCAATATTAATAAGGCCTTGCACTAAAATAGAATAAGTCAAATGTAAGAAGACCTAATAGAAGCTTCTACTTCTAGAAGGATCTTCCTCTAGATGCTTCTTTTGATAGACATATTTAGTATAAATAGGAGTTGAGGGTATGAAAACCCTAGCTTGGAGATTATTGTAATAGAGCTCTGCTCAACTAGAGGTTTCCCCCTCGAAGAGGCCCGTGAACATTGCTTTAAGAATCAAAATGATATTTCTATTGTTATTCTTATATCATTTCAGTGCTATTGTGGTGATTGTTCTGGTTATATTGTTGTTATTATGCCATTTCTAGCATTTTATTTATGTTCTGAATTCTTTTTATATCTAGTATATTACAAGTGGTACCAGAGCACTTTCCTTGGAATAAATTGTGGATAAAAAATTTTCAGGGTAGAAACGTATTTCAGCGTCTTTAAGCCATAGAGATCTGTCATTATGCGCATAAACCCGCGGTTGAGGGATTCATACACGCAAGAAATACAAGTGGTTCTTAAGCGCACATCTATTGGCCACCCTTGTAACCCATGTTGGTACCCCTTCGAGTGGTAGCGCATCAAACAACACCTGTGTACGAATCGGCCTAGATTTCCTGAAGCCCTCTTTAGATAAACCAATCAGTCGCCTGATTGTTATAGTGCCACCAAGAAAAGAACTTGGGAAGATACACTCTAGTACCTGGGTAGTTAGGTAGTACGGCTAAGGGTATGGTCTATCCTCCTTAGTTAGTGCCATGGGATATTAGGCTGAGTACTACTGTTGGACCTTGCACGTATATCAGAGAGCTATAGCACAGGGAAAAACCTTGTCTATAGAACCCTTGAATACCTAACCCTTGGGGACAACAACACAAACAAATCAAAATAGAAAATATCTATTTCCACGCAATTGTGTTCGAGTTGCCAAGTAACTACACATTTCTTCCTGGTTAAGAATTTCGGCATTTCATCACTGCAGTATTATTTAGACCTATTCCATTGGATTCATCTATTCTGCCTTATCACATTCATACATATCATTTTTCAGAAAAATTATTGACCCCACCCACGCCTTTTCGGTTCCCTTGTCCTCATGGCCCATACCCATAGCCAAGACTTTGAAACTCGCTTCAATGCCTTGCAATCTAGTCTCACCAAGACCCAAAAAGAAGTGAAACAACTCGGTGCCAATGTTGCCTCCATCAATACAACCATGCAGTGCTCAATGGAGGAAATCAAACAAGACCTGACCACTCAGCTTGAACCT
>JASDQU010739255.1:39749-59294 GCA_032191745.1 Picea mariana | reverse complement strand
TTGGCTTGTCTATCTTATTGCATATGGTTGAGGTATGTTCCATGGTTATCTCTTTCTGTTATTTGTTGCATACACACATATAAACACATCTAAACAAGTAGATCAACAAACTGTTTGATGAAATACCTCACTCAGAAAAAGTAATTAAAAAGACACCAAAACCGTGATGATCCTTGCATAATGGCTTGGGATCATTACAGAAAGTGTGCAATCCCATCTGGCTCTTCATGGAAGCAACTAAGAGGATTTGGTCAGCTGTGAGGTAGGCTCTTCCCACGTCCATTCTACTCTCTCCCAGACCTCAACTCACCATCGCTCATGACATATAGGGTCGTCTCGGCCTCAAAAGACAACTTCCCACCATCAAAGTAATGCAGTGTTTATCTTGGTTTTATCTAGGCATGTTTTACAAAGTCTTTATTGTAAGAACTTTTGAGTCTAATTATATATGTAGGTATTTATCTAAGCATGTTTTGAAAACCATGAGCCACCAATATATGTTATGGTGGGAAACTCTATATAATCTCAACAAGTTTTGGAATCTTTATGTACATTTCACTGCCACTTAGACAACTTTTAGTTTAATATAAATTTACCAATTTCAATAACAAAAAAAAATTAAAAAACATTTTCAATTTATGAATTCTTAACCATGGAGTCCATATAAATCCCATAAGTACACATCATTCATGTAATCACCACTCAATCCACGCAATACTCATCCTTTCACCACTTAATCCATTAATCCAAATAGTTATTATCCGTACACACCCCAAAGATATTATAAAGATGGCAAAATAACTAATCGTTCTTACCCGTACACACTCCAAAGAAATTAAAAAGATTTCAAATTACAAAGATGAGAGACAACTAATAATTATGTTACACAGACACCAAATATTCCACTAAGTACCTTATACTTTGACACCAAATTTTGGGAATATAGGACCAACTATCACTTTCATAGAAACATGCACATTCCGCTAAGTACCTTACACTTTGATACCAATTCTTGAGACCGGTGTAGGACCAATTATCACTTTCATGGCAACATACACATTCATAATAATGTTGTTAAGAAGTATGTATAAATTTGATGAAGTAGATCACGTGGTTAAATATATTTGAATTTTATATAAAAAGTTTTAAGATTGGCTTTTGTACTTTCAACTTTTATTATATGTTTTATTTAATAGTTTTATCAAACTAAAAGTCTTAATCGGTATTAACAAATTTGTTTTAAATATGATCTACAAATACGTAGAAATATTTTAAAATTAAAAAAAAAAACTTATATATAATATGTAATTCAATAAAATATAATTATTTTTGAATGTGATATATATTATTGAAATATTTTGTATAGATATATGTTTTTTTTAAAGTAATAATGTTTTAGGAAAAATTTTCAATATTTTTTCTCTTAGATTCTTCAAGGCACAAGGTCACGTGGACAACCGGATTTTACAATAATATATTTTTTTTGAGCTTAACATGTGAGAATAAAACCAAGATGAGATGAGATGAATAATACTCCATACCACAACCACTCAAACTAGACCCAATTAACTTTTTACAAATATATAATTATAACAATTTAAAAAAAATCAATAATAAGAATAAGTTTAAAACTTGAACTTTACAATTATTATTAAGAAAACAATTAGATATAATGATTGAAATTTAGATCATAAAACTTTACTTCCAATATCTTTTGTTTATTCTAAATAAAAATTTAAATCATCAAATTTTCAAAAATAAAAATATAAAATTTATTAAAATATTAATAATTTTAATCATAAAACTTTACTTCCAATATTTTTTTGTTTATTCTAAAAAAAATTTAAATCATCAAATTTTCAAAAATAAAAATATAAAATATAAAAATTTGAATTAAAAATCTTCCAATATATAGTGATTAGGTTTGTTCTATTTAAAATCTAATTATTGTAAAACCAGTTTTAAATGATTAATTATTATAGCGTTATGCTATATTAAAATATGTTTTCACAAATAATTGTACAACATACGTATCACTATATAAGTGTTTACAACTTCCTAAATAATTTATTCTTTATTATCTTTATGTAATTTGGAAAGTTTATCAATATAATTGTGTCCAACTTTCAAAATAAATTATTTTTATGTAATTTGGAAAAAAAAAATTAACTTTATTAAATTCATTTTCATTTTCAATTTTAATTTTATACATAACCTTTATTTTTTTATTTGGAATTTTTTCTTTAACTTTATTAAATTTATTTTCATTTTCAATCTTAGTTTTATACATAGCTTTCATTTTTTAATTCTATATATTGTTTGACCTTATAATAGTTTTTGCAATGTACTAAAATCATGTCCGACTTATTTAAATAAACTTGCATAATGAAATTATTATTAATTTAATTAGAAGATATATAATTTTTGGATATTTTTTATTAATTAAAAAAAATTATTATTTACTGATTTAATTAAATAAATATATATTTTCAATATTAATTGAGTGTAGTTTGAGTGATTATGAAAAAAAATATTACTCTTTTTACTAGAATTCAAATCTTATTTTGTAACATGTTGTTTTTAGTAAATTAATTGTTGATCAATTATTTATGATTTATTCATGAGTTGTTGAGCTATTATACCCTCAAGAATCTAGATTTTATCCACGATACCATCCTCCAAATAAAAAGTGCTAGAAAAATCCTCCAATACATGTCACCTATTAATTTGTAACTTGTCATTTGAAAAGAGAGTGATTCTTCAAAATCTTTTAAATCTACAAAAAATACTAATAAAAAGGACTTTGGTTAGATTTACATATTAGATATTTTAACTGTTACACATGATTATGTATTTAAGGTTTAGTGTAAATTTTAATTGGTTTTGATAAAATAATACTTCTATATCATAGTAGTATAGATGATAAAAAAATATTATATTAATACTTTAGATTAAAACGTGATTATGTATTTAAGATTTAGTGTAAATTTTAATTAATTTTGATAAAATAATACTCCTATATCATAGGAGTATAGATGATAAAAAACACTATGTTAATGCTTTGGATTTTGGTAATCATTTTGCAAGCAAAAGAAATCCACTTATGATGTTTAACCTCTTTGAACCAATTGAAATGCTTTTAAGCAAATTGTAATATATATATTTTTTATAATTATAAAAAAATGTATTCTCTTAATAAAAGATTACAATCTTTCTACATTAATTTAATATTTAATATCTTTTTAGAATTATAAAAAATTATGTTCTCTTAAATAAAAAATTACATAATTCATATAATTATTGTTAATATAATATTTAATATCTTTTTAGAATTAATTATATTTTTAGTTTTGAAAATGTTATTTTCAATAAAATATAGTAAAAATATGGATATAGTTATGATTTTATTTTAAAATGTTTTATATAATAAAAATATGGATATAATTATGATTTTATTTTGGCATATTTTTTCTATTAATGTTATTAATGTTATTGTAGAAGGTATTTTCTAAGAAAGGAAAGATGCATTATAAATTGATTTTTTTAATAAAACTTATAACTAATTGTAACTTGTAATTAATTGTAGAGGTTTTTTTAAAGATTGATTATTTTTAATAATTGTTGATTTGATGGTTGGTTAATTAAAATTGATAGACAAGGGAAAAAGAGAAGAAAAAAAAAAAATAGATCAAGTAAAAAGACTACTATTAGATAAATCAACAATTTATCATCTATCTATAAATATATAGATAAGTTTATGGGTAATGACCACTTTTACAATGATTTTAGAGGTTAAAATTTTTAATCCTTTGGTGCACCATCTTACAACTTTTCTCTTGATGATTGTCATGACTCCAAGCAACCTCCAAAACAAACCTCAAGAATAACAAATCAAAATATATAAATATATTACAAGAAAAAAAATCATAACAAATTCATAATCTATACAAAATTTTCCCAAAATCATGTTAATACTTTCTAGTAACATCTAACCTTAGTCCTATATATGACAATACTACCTCCAATTTCAATTTAACCTTTTCCATAAAAAAACATAATAAAATAAATAAGTAAAACAAAACATAATATTTTATATTACAATATAAACTTTTATCTTACAAAGATGGAGAATAAATATATTAAATCAATATCAACCTTCCCGAACAATAATTTACAAAGAATTTTTTTTTTCACATATCAATGAACCAATAACTTCAATTTAAATGAAACCTTAATAAATAGAATTTTGTTAAAGAAAACTTTATAACTCCTCTCACTTTATTTTATATTAGTTTACCTTTTAAAGTACATCATCCTATTTTATATTTATTTTACTTTTTAAATTACATCGTTCCTATTTTATATTTATTTTACTTTTTGAATTACATCATCCTTATACGTTGTAAACATTACATACCTTACATCATGCTTAAATTACATGGTTCCTATATGCATAAATGGTATTTACTACAGGGTGTATACTTTAAAATACAACAATAATGTAAAATATAGGATAGATGACAGGTATGGAGATACATTTATTTTAAGCATTATTTCAACATCTTCTCATAATTCTTACATTACAAATATTATATCATAATTACAATACTCAAATTTTAACATAGATATTTTTCTTAATATGGTCTTCATCAACACTCCTATCCACTCTGAAATATTTCGGTATATGCTCTTTCTTCTCCACAACTTTAAGCTTCTCTTTCAACTCGTTTAAGATAACAACAATTATGATCATCATTAACGAGTTTGTAGAATTGACACTTCTATACCTCCTGAAGGACAATCTCGATACTAAATTATCCTATGGATGCACTACCATCTATGGAATTCCCCCAAAGAGAAAATTTTGACAGTTATATAGGATAGTGATCTAATTATTGGATATTTTTAGCAGTCGATCATGCAACTGACCTTCTTTAAACACATCTACAACAATACATACAAGGAAAACCTGTAACTTATGATCTTGAAGCACCCAAGCACAACAAGAATCTCCATCTTTTAATAGACTTGTAAACATACTTCAAACTAGTAAACATGTTCTTACATGGCACCAGAATACGTCAAGAACTACTAGCTTAAGATATGTTAAGTTGTTCTTTGGGAGGTTCTTCATCATTTACAAACAAATAAATATAGAAATACAAATTCTTCATACTACAAAACCAACAAAATAAAAAATATGACCACACTGTTAACTTAATCCTCTATGATGCACGTGTCATGCATTATGTTATTAACTTTAATAACCATATCCATCATGTAACAAACCCAACCTGTTAAAAGGATTTTTAAGGAATGGGGAATCAAAATTTCATTTTCCTGATCCATCTCAAATCTTAGTTCCGCTATATCCATCGAATTATGCTCACCACTAGCTTTCTAACGGTTGTCGCCATGCTCAAATCCGAGCTCAAAATTGGGAGATCTGCCCTTCCAAAGTTCTTTGGGGGTTAATAGTCATGGGCCATGTGGAACTTACATGGATCCAACTCATTCATATCAGCCCGAATTCTTCGATATCCTGAAGCTCCCCGCGCTCCTAGTTCTATGGCGGATATCCATCCACCATTAATCGACAGTGGATCCTTATCCTTGGGAACGCATGTGTATAAGGTAAAATTTGATGTTCGAAGCTTTTGGGTGCGCATAGTTAAATGGCCCAAATCTCCCAGAGTACTTTTCTTCCGAAGTTTCATGGGCTTGCCATGTGGCTTCGACCTTTGGGTCTTTCTGCACCACACTATTCCAAATCCTTTGGAGTCACGAAGTCCTCAACTTTCGAAGTCCCGATACTTCACCATCCATGTGGTCAAGCAGACATGTACCAGGGACTGACACGTGGTGAGGGCCAGGGGTGACACATTCCCTCATTAGGGAGTGACACGTGTCACATTCTAATGTGCCGAGGGGTATGCAAAACATCTGTATCCAAGTGACACGTGACACCTCTATCGGGGGTCCACATCACCCTGGGTGATGTCAGTGAGCCACGTTGACCCCTAACACAACCTTCTAACGTTCCTCCGATCTCACAGTCAAGATCTGTCCACGTAGACCCCTCGATCTACGGCTCTCGTTACTTCAGAGGTTCGACGTTTGAGAGTTTCGCTATGCAAACTCCCCGTTGCTCCTAGAGTTGGTCAGTGTTGGGTTGACCACAGTCTAGATCTAATGGTAAGGGAGGATCCTGAAGGGTCCTCAGATCCATGGCTCACATCACTTCGTCGATTCGACATCCGAGAGTTTTGGAAGTGTCACACCCCCAAATCCTCTAGAGTGTCTAGTCTCTGGATTATAAGATTTGACAACACATGTCCAAAAAATGGATGACTGATATGGACTTCGTTGTTCACGATTTCGGGAGCCTTCACACTTTAATGTCCCTCGTCCAACTTCCTTCGGAGTGTTGAGTCTCTGAACTACGAGATCTCTTGCCACGTGAACGAAATAGGTAATTGCCAAAGATGACACATTGCAAGGCAGAGAGGAAACTTGGTCCCTTCAGTGGGTGACACATATCACGTGTTAATGGACTTATAGGGTTTGTGAAATTCCCAAATCTAGGTGACACATGGCACGTTGATTGTGGGCCCACATCACCCCCCCCCTTTTTCCTTAATGCAAGCATACTCTCCGAAGTCCCGATATCTCTCCATGTGGCCTTGACCATTCGATGATCGACGTTCGACGTTCGATGTTCTATGTTGAACGTACCTCTACGATACTACCCCCAAATCCTCCAAAATCCTAAAATGGTCAATGTTGGACTGACTATATCGTAGATTCAGCAGTTGGAATAGTTCCTGGGCATCCTCAGATCTTTGAACTAGATTAACTTCGAACTCCAAGACTTTGGGGGATCCGTCTCCCTTACAACGAATACCAAAATTCGCCGAACTAGCGAAGATTGAAGGAGTTGAGGGGTTAGCACCTGCGCTCCTTCTCTAAATCCAACGGTCATGACAGACCTTGGATCCTCTCGAACGGATCTCGTCCGCTCGTCTTCCAAACAAAAGGATCTCCCCTTTTGAGATGTAAATCTCGCTATCCTTCCTGAGCTTCATCAGTTCTGAAAGACTTAGGCACTATTGTGCACTTTTCGCTCTTTATCCTAATATTAATAGACTCCTTCTCTCAGGAGACTCAAAACAGTGGGGAATGTTGACATACATACAGAAAACTAAGCCCAAGGTCAACAAACTCACAGTTCATTTGATTAAACTTGAGCCACTACAGGGATGGAGCATTTACGCGTACAAACCATATGGTTCCTTACTTACTTAAATACACAATCAAGAAAAATATAAGGGGACACAGTCTAACCTTAAGCAACATGCACATCTTTGAAACATTCACAAGATATCCAACTTTATTTTACATTTACAGCTCAAATATACAGGGTATGAGAATACTTATCTATTTCCGATTGTAGCAAACTAATTGACTGTGGGTGTTCTCATTTCCACCCAACCATAGGCTCAGAGGCATTAATTCTTAGCACTCTTCCCACCCCCGTGTCGAGCCATGATATCACTAGGGAACTATGTCATTTCTCAAAGACCTTCTCTTTGTCACTGCATCCCTGCGAGGTTTATCAAATACTTCCCCAGCATCAAGCTCACAACCTTCATCTTTTCTTCTACAAGTTTGGATCGTGCATTCCTCTCTGTGCATACGTTCTTTTTTGGTGTCTCTCCTCTCTGCAGAGCCTCACACGCGTGACTCCTCTTCTCTGTCTTCTCCTTGTATCTATTTTTTGTATATCTTTTCCCCTGATGGTTCTCGACCTATCTTGTTCCTTCTGTCAGAAGGAAACTTGGGTCAGCCTGGTCTTCCAGACCCTGTGGTACTTTGGGCTGACATTCTTCATTCAGACCATGCTTCCATTCATGGGGGTGGTTGATTATCCAACCACCAGTCCTTCCTTCATTAATTGATTCCTCTCCTTGGGATCCGGATGAGGCTTATTATCTCAACAAAGGGAATTTGGGTCATTTGAACTAATGAACCCTCTCCACAATTTCCTCATTCTTTCCTCTAGTGATATCATGGCCAGTACTTCAAGGCTTTACCCCCACAGTCGGTCATTGGAAATATAAATAATACATTTACATTGTTCCCATGCCATAACATGGTGATCATGATTAATGATTAATTACAAGCTAGGGGAAATAGGGGTATTACACATCCATTCTTTGAAATTCCTTTGTTGTTCCATAAGCAACGGATTTCCTAATGGTGACTCCTTCTACTAAATTTGTATCCACAATCTGGACGTTTTGCAGCGCCAACTTCTCTTCCAGCACATAGTTGACTTTTATCTCTGCAAAGGGACTAACTCCCTCTCGACGACAACTTGCATAAGGTAGAAATTTCATTCCCAATGGTGACTCCATCACTGTTTTCCCTTCTCTCACACAAACTACAATAGATTTGCAAACAAGTAACAAATCTGGTGATCTTCTGGTAGACCTCGAACCAATGGAAATGGTTGCACCATCTACATCAACATACTCCAATTCATCCTTTCACCACCTCATATGTCTTCGACAATCACGCTCACTAATATCATTAGGTTCTGATCCGGAACGATTCATCACAACTGGACACACTCCTAAAAAACATAAATGGTCCTTGCAAATAAAAGCAGAATGGCAACACGACAATTTTGTTGCACAGTGATCTCCTCTGAGCAGTCTTCTAAGGCAAAGAATCTATTAGAAAACATACAAAAAATAAAAAATAACACACATAGTTGCACTCGCTCAAAACACACTCCCACACATATGTACGGAGAATCAGCTCCAGTGGCTATCACATCTTCTTGGGCACTCCCATGATGGATTAAGCCCAGCCAGGCTCTGAGACCATATTAAAAAATTGTCATTGCAGAGATTGCACAAGATAGTTACACACAAATAATATTTGTATTATTCTCCTGCACAATTACAACACAATTATATAGTTAGATTCAGATCCAACTTATTATAAACATAGAGAGAGGGGTAGAGAGAATCTCTCAACAATATCCAACAGATTCAAACCAAACCCAAACCAATTCTATTGTAAGAATTATTCCAACTCAAAGAAACCACACTCATTCCTTATCCAACCCATTATCCCACCTCAAATGTACCAGGACACAAACTAGCATTCAATATTCATGAACTAAGGATGATCTCACATACAAACTTACCTCAACTTAAAGAAAGTAAAATATCTTACTTTTATTTAATAATCAAATCTTGGCCTCAACTACCCACAAATAACTTTACATAGTCATTAAAATGTAAAATGCCTTATATAAATTTCCTAGAAAAACTATCCACACCATGGTTTATTCATATTATGGTTAAACCAACATTATTTAGATCTACCAAAGTTTCTTTTGTGCTTTTGGGTTAAAGTAAAATAAGATTTATAATATTCAAGGTTATAGTTGTAGTATATATTAATATAATTTCAAAATTTATGATGGAACATCAAGCATTGATGGTTCATCACACTTCTCTTGGCTTCAATTGGTCAAGTGCTCGACCTATACCTGGATACATTCGATCGGGTAGTTGACCAAAACTCTACATCATTCATTTGAGTAGTCAACATGCCTATCGTTCAGACAGTCGACCAGCAGTCGAAGATAGTCGGGTGGTGGATTGACCAAACCAATAATCGACTACAGGTTGGATGCATGGATGGTCGGGTCGAGCATTCTTGTCAAGTCGAATCAACATCGCAGATTTGGTGGATTCAACTCTAACAACTGACATATACATGTGGACAAGAACTTCCCAATTCTATGGAAGTTGGTTAGATATTAAGGCTATATATATCAAACCTCATGGGTCATTATCATCGAGTAATAGAACACATAGATCAATTGAATCAAGATGTGCAATATGCACTATGATGTTCTGATCACAATGCACTTTGCTTAAGTATTGTAATAGTGCCTTTAGACACCACCTTTGTCTTCAAAAATTTATTCCCTCTACAATTAGCTATAATTNTTAGTCTATCTATTTTTTTATAGGTTCCACCCCTTTCCCAACATGGTATTAGAGTTGATGGTTTAAAACCTCGACCTGTTATCTGCAAACCTTGTTGAGTTGGATCTATTGTGTGATTGACTCTGGCTTGATGGGTTTTTTATTGAAACCTTTGAAACACGACTTTTTGTCCTAGATATTGAAGATGGCTTCAAAGATTGATCATGTTGTTCTGAATAGATCAAATTATGAAATATGGGAACCAAATATGGAAACCCTACTGAAGAGTAAAGGATTGTGGCAGTATACGAAGATTGTGATTCTAGATGCAACAAATGATTAAGCAAAGTTAGTTGTTTATGGAAAGAAGGATGAGGCTACAGGGTCATCATGTCCTATATCTCACGGGAGATTCAGTTTCACCTTAGTGGAATCGACTTCCCTCATCGAGTCTGGAAGAAGATGAAGTCGTTGTTCAACCAAGTCGATAAGAGCCACGTCACGCAATTGGAGAAAGAGTTGATCTCTATCGATCCTCATTATTTTAACATAATATAGGACTATTTGTCGTGTGTCAAAGAAATCCAGTTGAAATTGGGTGAATGTGGAAAGAACTATCGGAAGAAATATGGACAACGCATCGAGTTGGTCCTGATGAATTTAAGAACACCATTCGATGTGTTCGTGTCGATTTGGTCCGCACCAATTGGCAAGCATGTAAGGAAGATGGTAAGGATTACACCTTTGAATCTTTATGTGATCTTTTTATTATTTATCAATACAAACTGCTTGAATAATTCAAGCTTGGTGATAAACATCAAGCCCATTTGCTCTAGGGAAAGATAAATTTGGATCCCTGGGATAGAGTATGATTTGATGCCTCTACACAGAAAATTGCATGGTGTGATTAGAAACCTAAGGGAAAGACAGATGCACCACAATGAAGTTGAAAGAAGAAGACATGTCACTAATGTGGAAAGAATGTACATGTGGATAAAGTCTACTATAAGAAGAGATATGATTTAGAGGAGAAGGTTAATGCCTAGAAGGAAACATGTCCTTTGAACTAAGACCCACTAATAATTTCACCTTCCAAGTCATGACTTCTCAAGCCTTGTTGTCTCATTCTGCTCAGAATGAATGGGTGGTTGATTATGGGTGCACTCATCACATGGATAAAGATTCCTCCTTGTTCACTTGGTTGGATGAAGCTAAGGAGAGGAAAATCTATGTTGCTGATGATTTTTCTCTGGATGTTACTTTTCAAGGTGATGTTACCTGTTGACATGGGAAAATTGTTGATGTCTATCATGTGCCAAACCTCAGTGCCAATATGTTTTCTATTGCTCAGTTAACAAAGACAGGTAAGATTGTGGAATTGTGGCCATATCAGTACTATGTTCGTGATTTGAAGAAAGGTAAGTCGATTATTGTTGGCAATCTTCTCGACCTAACGAACAATTTATATAAATTTCATGACATGACTCAACCTGACACTGAATTAACTGCTCTTGTTTCTCACACTAATGAGCGAAGTCAAAATTGGCATGAACATCTCAAACACTTGAATTTTCAAAGTTTGTAGTCGATGGAAAATTAAAACAAGGTTGTCAATCTACCTAAAGTGTTTCCCCTTGAAGGAGTCTATCAAGGTTGTGTTCTTGGGAAGCATCAACATGCAACTTTCGAATCTGGAAGAGTGTGGCGAACATAGAACCTACTAGAGATGGTTCACAGTGAAGTCCGCTGCATCAATCTACCTTCAGTGGTAGGTGCAAGGTATATTTTGACCTTTATTGATGATTTATCTTGTTTCACATGGGTCTATTTTATAAAGAATAAGAACCTTGTCTTTGAAAATTTCAAGGATTTTAAAGCCTTTGTTGAAAAGCAATGTGGTCGACCCATCAAGTGTCTAAGATCATACAACAGTGATGAGTATGTAAATATACCTTTTGAAGAATACCTAGTTCAATATGGTATTTATTGGTAGCAGTTGGTTCCTCACACACCTTAGTAGAATGACATCGCAGAACGCAAGAATCAGATGTTATTTGAAATGGCTAGATGTTTTTTGCAAGCTAAAGATCTTCCTCCTCACTTTTGGAATGAAGCAATGTATTGTGGAAACTATCTACTCAATCACATCTCAACTCAAGTTGTTGCTTCCATGACTCCAGTCGAACGATGGTGTGGAAAGAAGCCTTCAATCAACCACCTCTGTGTGTTTTGATGTGTTTCATGGGATCATATTTTTTATGATAGCAGAAAGAAGTTGGATGCAAAGATTCATGCTTGTATCATTATGAGCTACTCTAAAGAATCAAAATCATATCAAGTGTTTGATCCCGTCAAACAACAAATTATTATCAGAAAAAAATGTATGGTTTCATGAGAAGCCTTCTAGTATTAAGTTTTTAAATGCCTTCTCTAGATTTTTGCAAGATGATCCATTTGATGTTGTCTACGACACTGGTTCTCATGTTCCATATTTCATTCCTTTGATTGGATAGTCAAACTTTATCCCTATTTCAACTCGAACCTCAACGTTGACTAGTCAGTTGTCCTTTGTTTTGACTAGTCCATTGAATGAATAACAACAAATGCGATGGGATGCCAAAACAATTGAAGCTGTTGGAGATGATGCCGGTGATATTACCTATGGACGACAAAATCAAAGTCAAAAGCAACATGCCAATGTTGCCCTGATTACTCATCTACTTGAAACTTCTGAAATTGTTTCCTACTCAGATGCTCAAGGACAACCTGAATGGGAACAAGCTATGCAAACATAAATTGATTCTTTGTTGAAGAATCACACTTGGGAGTTGGTTCCCAAACTGCACGTAAATAACATTGTTAAGTGTCAATGGGTTTACACATGACCAAATTTACCTTTGAAAGTATTGTTGAGCGAAATAAATCACTACTGGTTGCAAAGGGATTTTCTCAAAAAGAAGGTATCGACTACACTAAGACCTTTTCCCCTGTCACAAATATGAACTCTATTTGACTGATTCTTCCCCTTGCTACTCATTTCGGATGGAAAATCCATCAGATGGATGTGAGGAGTACCTTTCTTCATGGAGACCTATCTGAAGAAATTTCCATGAAACAACCACTTGGTTTTGTGACAGATTCTAACATGGTTTTTCAACTCAAGAAGTTGCTCTATGGTTTGAAGCAGGCTCCCCGAGCTTGGTATGCTAAGATTGGCAGTTTCTTTCTTCAACTTGGTTTCAAACGTTGTGAATCTGATCACATATGGTATGTACTCCATACCAATGGAGACACTTTGATTGTTGTTGTATATGTATATGACCTACTCATTACTGGCAATAATATTGATCTCATTCTTATATTGAAGAAACAACTTGTTGACTCCTTTGACATGACAGATCTTGGTACTCTCCATTATTTTTTGGGTCTTCAAGTATTACCACTATGTGATGTATTTTTCATTTCTCAATCTAAATATGTGATGGATTCTTTGACGCACTTAAATATGGCCAATTGCAAGCATTGTACTACTCCTTTTCAATCAAGATTAAATCTCACCAAAACCTTCCAAACACCTCAAGTCGATGCTACATTTTATCGAAAACTGGTCGACAGTCTTATTTATCTTACTCATAGTCCACTTGGCATTTCCTTTGTTGTTAGTGTGGTTTCTCAGTTTATGCAAGACCCTAGAGAAAGCCACGGGAAAGCAATCAAATGATTTTTTTGTTATCTTAAAGGTCCCACTCATTTTGATATCAAGTATTGTCAAAGTTCATATTCGTTGGTTGGCTTCACCGAATCCGACCGAGATGGTGAAAATGATGATTGGAAATCCACTTCTAGCTATTATTTTGTTTTAGCACTGGACTATTGGTTTGGTCATGCAATAAACAGATGGTAGTCTCTTTGTCGACTATGAAAGAATAATATCGTGACATACTGAAATGGTATGGATAATCAAAGTGTTATAGAGGTTGTTGATAATCTATTAAAATGTATTGTGATAATCTCTACAATCTATTGCGATAATCAAAGTGTTATAGAGGTTGTTGATAATCATGTTTCCCACAGTAAGATGAAGCATGTTGAGCTCCATGCTCACTATTTGAGACATTTGGATCATGCGAATGTTTTCTCTCTTGAATATTGCATAACAGATGATTAGGTTGTTGATATCTTCACCAAACCTTTAGCTGAAGCTAGATTTATCAAGCTCCGTATGATGCTTAGGCTTCATGACGCTATAATTATGGGGGGTTGTCATGATGGTATAATTTCACCTCTTGAATCTCCATAGACGTGTGATGATGGGGGGGTGGGGGTTGTTGAAACATCAATCATTGATGGTTCATCACTCTTATCCTAGATTCATTCAGTCAGGCGGTTGACCTATATCTGGATACAGTCGATCGGTCAATCGACCATAACTCTACATGATTCGGTCAAGTAGTCAACGTACTTATCGATTAGATATTCAACCAAGAGTCAAATATAGTCAAATGGCGGATCGACCATCCCAACAATCAACTATGATTTGGATGCGTGGATGGTCAAGTTGAGCATCCTTGTCGAGTCAACTAGACAACGTGGATTTGGCGGAGTCAACTCTAAAAACAAACAGATACATGTGGACGAGATCTTCCCGATTCTATGGAAGTTGATTATATCTTGAGGCTATAAATAACATACCCCGTGGGTCATTATCATCAAGCAATAAAACACATATATCATGTGGATCAAGATGTGCAATGCACTGTGATGTTCTCATCACAATGCTCTTTGCTTAAGTAATATAACGGTGTCTTTAGACACCACTTTTGACTTCTAAATTTGTATTCCCTCTTCTATTATCTACAAAATAGTCTGTCTATTTCGTTACAGGTTCCACCCCTTTCCCAACAATTTCAATGTGTAGTTGCATTATTATGTATAAATAAAATTTGGTTATTTATAATAATTTTTTGGTGGTTTGTAAGGGGGAAAACTTCCAATCATGTTGAATACATCTATATCTTGAACTATTAACCTATTTCCTTACGTTAAAGGAAGACGATCCTTTAATGAATCAAAAGTATTTTAAGATCATACTCCAAGACCAAAAAGGATGCTTCAATCTAACTAGTATTTGCAACAAAGATAATATATTATATTATCATCACTGAGGCTATAAATATGAGGTCATGCGCTTTCAAGTAACATATAAATTTAATCCCATACATGAGACCAAATTCTATCCCCAATCATAATTTAACCCCCTACTTAAGAGAAAAATCCAAAATTACGTAACCATATTCTTGTTTTTGTTATTAAAACATTTTTTTTTTTTATGTATTTTCAAAAACAATTTTTTATCTTCTTTTCCCACCCATATTTAAGTTATTTTTAGGTTTTCAATTTACTCTCTATATTTTCCCTATCATTAACTTGAATTTGATTCTTAATAATAACATAGCTAATGTTACTCAAACCAAATGGGAGATATGACAAGAAAATACATGAAAGAGATAAAGAGAAGATATGTTACTAATTCAAGGGATAAATAATATATTTGACCTATTAATATAGTGAAATGTCTATATAATCTATAATGGATTGGGTCAAAAAGTGGTGAGAAAGAGGTATTTTTGGGTTAACAACATATTCCTAAACTTAGCTACTTTGCATATTTTTAAATAAATAAGAGTTGGTGCTTTCAAGTAACATTTAACCTTAATCCCATACATGAAACCAAATGTTATTCTAGTCGTAATTTAACCTCTTGCTTAAGAGAAAAAATCAAAATCATATTACCATATTCTCATTTTTATTATTAAAATATTATTTTAATCTTCTTTTCCCACCTCTATTTAAGTAAATTTTAGATTTTCAATTTACTCTATATTTTCTCTATCATTTTCTTATCATTGACTTAAATTTGATTCTCAATAATAATAACATAGTTAATATAGACTCAAACCAAATAAAATATAACAAGAAAATACATGAAAGAGATGAAATGTTATTAATTCAAAGAAAAAAAAAAAAAAATGATCTATTAATACATTCCAATGTCCATATAATCAATCATTGACTTGAATTTGATTCTCAATAATAAAAATAGAATATTAATGTTGACTTGAATAACAAGAAAATACATGAAAGAGATAAAGAGAAGAGATGTTACTAATTCAAAGCAAAACTAATAATAATAGTTTTGATCTATTAATCCAATATTAATACAATCCAATGTCGATATAATCTATAATGGATTGGGTCAAAAAGTGGTGAGAAAGAAGCAATGTCAGGTCAACGCCATATCCCTAAACTTAACTACTTTGCAAGAGTTGGGAAGGAAGAGGCAAGGGAGAATGACTGCCAAAGATAGGAGAAGTCGTGAAAGAGAGGAATTAAGTTGTTCTCGTAGCCATGGAGAGGGCACATGGCTTCTTGTACCTCTCTGCTCTTTGTAACTCAAACGTTGTTGCATTCTCCTCCTATGTAATATATGAGTATAGATTTTTTCTTTAAATCAGGAAAGGGCTTACTCTCTAGTTTAATTTTATTGTGGAGTGTGGATTTGTTTATTTTATTCATTTTCACATTTCCCTTCTATCTTTTAATTGACTAAGCTCATTATCATAACTCAAAGAAAAGTTTTCTTTATTGTTTTTTTCTTTATTTATGTAGTCTGTTTTGTATATTTAGTGTGTTGTAGGATGTAGAAAATTTTTAATTTGGAAAATAAACGCAGTAGTAGCATAAAATCTATCAAATGTGCATACAATTTTTTCATATCTAAAGGTGAAGGATTGAGAGTGATCTTACTCCAAGGTTTAGGTTGAATATGTAAAAAAAATCATTAGTAACAATGATGTTTTCTTTGGAAATAATATAACATCGTTAGTCAATATTACATTTAAAAATCAATGAATTCATAGAGAAATCAATGATCATGTTAATGGATTAAGATCTAAAATTTTCTTCTAGAAAAAGTAATCATAGTTAAGCTTTATTTCAATTTCTAGAATATATTTAAGTCCATGTAAAATATTTAGATCAACAATATCAAAGAAACATGTTCTTGTTAACTATGGAAAGGGTAGCTTGAAAATGAAGTATTGTAGATCTAGAGTAAGAACATGAGAGAGACAAATAAAAAGACTCTACAAATCTTGAGCAAGAACTCAGAGCCTACACATAACAAGAGTAAGAGCATACATAGAGCCAAAGGAAGAGGTTGAGTTAAATATTCAATAAGAGTCAATACGAAGAGCTTGAGATAGAACTAGAGCTAGAGCCAAAGGTTGATGACCCTAAGCAAGAGTAAGAGTTCTCAAATTATTACGTTTTTTTGGGACCAAAAACCTCCAATGTGGGGAGGTATTATTTGTAACATATAGGGTCAAAAAGTGGTTAGAAAGAGTGCCATGTTGGTCTAGGAATGTAGTCTTAAACTTCACTACCTCAAAGGCATTTTAAATAAAAAATAAGTTGGGGAGAAGGAGTGATAGAGATAGGGGAAGCAACAAAAGAAAGAAGATTGTTGGCATACCCAATATGCATGCTAGGAGATGGAATACTTGTTACTATGGAATTGGTACATGACTTTGTGTATCTCTTTATTCTTTGTAACTTAGACTTTGTTGTATTCTCCTACCAAGTAACATATCAGTTTGAAATTTTTTTAAACTCGTAAAGGGTCTTTTCTCTAGTTCAAAACCTATGTGTAGTGTGGACGTGTTTATGTATTTGTTTCCAATTTTACCTTTTGTCATTTAACTTATTTAACTTAGTATTTATAACCTATAGTATATTTTTCTTTATTGTTTCTTCTCTACTAGATTTTGTGTTGGATGTTTAGAAAATTTTTAACTTGGCAAAGAAATGTAGTGTAGCTTAAAAGCCATCAAGCATGCATATATTCTTTCCATATCTTAGGTTGAAGGACTAAGAGTTCTCCTACTCCAGAGTTTATTAAATTTGGAGAAATTGTCATCAATAAATATTGTGTTTTCTTGGGAAATATTATAGCATGTTTGGGTAATGTTTACTTTTGGAAATTTGTGATCAGTGGAGAAATTAGGTATCAATGTTATCAAAGTAGAAACTATGTTTTTTTAGAAAACACGTAAAACTAGATTCTCTTTTAATTTTTAAAAATAAATCCAATCCATAACAAAATTTAAATCACCATATATATTATGATCATATATATATCAAAGTTAATAATTCAATTATAAAGCTGCGAAAATAAAACATACAACTAATTGACAATAATCAATTTAGTTAGTCAACTAATTAACTCTAAAATCAACATCAACTCTATTTCTACTTTTAATTAATTTGTTCACATGAAATTTTTCACTATACTACATTATTTAATTATTTAACTATTCAACTACTACATTATTTAATTATTTAACTATTCAACTAAAATTACAAATATCATATAACACTCCACAAATTTGTGCATGTAATCCAAATAGGAATTTCCAATGTACCTTTAAACATGTTCATATATTATATTGGTGCCTCAATAAAAACATATTTGCCATGGCCTTCCTCTCAGGCATATTATCAACAAACTAATAACTCACTTTGCTAACTTATACCCAACATATTATGCAATCCATCATTTTCAATGTTTAAGTTCATAACCTACTTATCTCTTTCATCATTTTCCCTCAACTAGTTATAGTTTTGTTAAGATCTTTCTCCTCTATAATTATTGACCACGTTCCTTTTCTTAATTATTGACCACATTCCTTTTCTTAAGAGATATAATGTAATCCAACATTTTCAATGGTTAAGTTCATAACCTACTTATCTCTTTCATCATTTTCCCTCAACTAGTATTTTCAATGTGTAAGTTCATAACCTATTTATCTCTTTCATCATTTTCCCTCAACTAGTTATATTTTTGTTGATATCTTTCTTCTCTATAATTATCGACCACATTCCTTTTCTTAAGAGATATTATTCCATGTTCATCTTCTATGTCTCATAATTCTGTTTATAGAATAAAAATTGTTTAACCACTCTTTTTGTGCATTTTTGTTCTTATGGATGTTTCATCACTTAAACATGTAATTATCATTGGTACACATTGTAGTGAAATTAGAGAGATGACAATAACTATTAGTTGTTTGACTTGAACACCAAAATTACTTAGAGAATTTAACTAAGCACCTTATCCTTTGAAATCAATTCTTTAGTCAATTAGAGGATTCACTACCATCATGGATGATTTTAGGGGCTAAATTTCGCTCATGGGCTAATTTTCCATGGTTTTTCCAAAAAAGAGATTCGCTATTTTAAAAATGATTTGCCCAAATTCTATAGGATAAAATTATTTTACCTTGAAAATCCCCAAAATTTTATAAAAACTATATAAAATACTTAGAAATTTGAATATTTTTACAAAAATATCGCCAAACATTTATAGTTGACATATGAAGGATTAGTAAGATTCGCCAAGGTTTCTACATTTTAAAATAAATTTTCGTCCTTAAAATCATCCCTAACTACCACTCTCATGGAAACTAACATATCC
>JASDQU010739254.1:158830-172570 GCA_032191745.1 Picea mariana | reverse complement strand
ACAAACAATTTTTGGCAAGAACTATTTAATATACAAGGCACACAATTGCATCTCAGCTCAACTTATCATCCCCAAATGGATGGTCAAACGGAAGTTGTCAAAAAGTGTTTGGAAACATATCTGAGGTACTTTGCCTCTGAAAAACAACACTAGTGGGCTCAATGGTTACCCCTAGCCTAATGGTGGTACAACACTTCATACCATACAACCACTCACATGACTCCTTTTGAAGCAGTATATGGACAGAAGCCACCTTCAGTTCTCTCATACTTACCAGGTACCTCGAATGTCCAGGCGATTGACCAAAAACTTACAGTCCAATAGGATATTCTTCATACCCTTAAAGAGAACTTGGTCATGGCACATAATTTCATGAAGTAGCGAGCAGATCAAGGTCGCTCTGAACGTCAATTTGTAGAAGGGTATCAGGTGTTTCTGCAACTGCAACCATATAAGCAAACTTCCCTCAAGGCCAAGCATTGTTAGAAGCTAGCGCACAAATTTTATGGTCCTTACACGATTCTCAAGCATCTGTGACAAGTCGCATATCAGTTAGCTTTGCCCAGTTAGTCGAAGCTACATCCTATTTTTCATGTTTCATTCTTGAAGAAGGTGATTGGAACCAGGTGCCGAATTCAAACCAACCTTCCAGATTTAGCTGAAGAAGGATCCATTTGGATATAGCCAAAAGCAGTTTTGGACCAGCATGAGCGTCCCCTGCGTCAGAGAACCATCAAGGAAGTTCTAGTACAGTGGATAGATATGACTCCAACAGATGCCACTTGGGAACCAACTACCATTCTGCAACAGTTTCCACATCTCAAGCCTTGAGGACAAGGTTGTTTTTAAGGGGGCAGACATGTTAAGGTCCTAACCTGCACATAGGTAGATCAATGTATTCGGATGTAATAAAGGTCAATATTAATAAGGCCTTTCAATAAAATAAAATAAGGCGGATGTAAGAAGACCTAATAGAAGCTTCTGCTTCTAGAAGGATCTTCCTCTAGATGCTTCTCTTAATAGACATATTTAGTATAAATAAGGGTCGAGGGTATGAAAACCCTATCTTGGAGATTATTGTAACAGAGCACTTCTCAACTAGAGGTTTCCCCCTCAAAGAGGCCTGTGAACATTGTTTTCTGAATCAAAGTGCTATTTCAATTGTTGTTCTCATATTATTTATGTGTTATTGTAGAGATTATGTTGGTTATATTACTGTTATTTTTCCATTTCTAGCATTTCATTTCTGTTTTACGTATTTATTATATCTAGTATCTTGCAGTTTTCTTTTTGTATCTTCTCAATGGACTGGGTAGAATCGGTGATCTCTGAGGAAGGATTGGATCCTTTGAGGGATGTGGACAATCTATCTATCTTAGGATCTGGAGTAGGAAAGGGTGAAATAGGATTAATGGGGGATTGATAAGGAGAGGTAGGTTTTTATTTTGTCTTTCTTAGTGGCTCTAATCCATCCGCAAAAAATTCCCTAAGTTTCTTATGAGGGATCTCAATATCAGAGGAAACTTGGATAGGATCCGAAGCAGGCAGGGGTTTTTCATAAGGTTTTTTTCTTGTGCTCTGGGTACTCTTTCCAAAGGGTCCTATACCAAATTGGTTGGCTCCCCTCCTATTTGTGGGAACAATGGGAGAGTCTTGTTGGAATACTTCTTGGATATTTTTACATGTATGATCAAGAGAGATTGAAGGCATTGAGGTGTTAACAATGGGATTCTTTAGGTATTTTCTCTTGGTATTTTTACCTGATGAAGAAGTAGGGATATCAATAAGATTCCTATATTTTTCCGGCAAAGAGAGGGTTGGTACAAGGGGGTTTGGAGATTTTGGAGAGCGAGGCTTGGATGGAGAGATAGTTCTTCTGAGACTTCAAAGGAAAGAGACCTCATGCATGTTGTATTCCCATCGGAACTGAGGGAATATTACATGGAGAGGTCATTGTCGTGGCCCTGCAAATTAGACAAAAATGGTCCCCAACCTGCGCGCAAAAACACATCTCTGCATTGTTCAAATTCGGGAATGAATAAAATATAAGCATAGGAAGAGGGTTCATACCTCCTCGGCATTGTGGCAGAGGTGAAATTCACCAGGCAAGGGTGTGAACAGTCCAAGAGATGGCACAAATTGGGCATGGGTCGAGCGTAATTCGAAACAGGGGAAGAAATGACAGAGGCTGGGCACAATTTCTCAACACAGGGTAGAGAAAATGGCAAGGTTGAATTGAGATAAGGGTTTCCCAACCCAATTTTGGTTGCGCCTATAGTGGAGTAGGTTGCACACATGTGCGCACGAGCTTCCATGTGCGGGAAATTTCAAATTCAGAGGCTCATTTTTGGGGGCAATGTAATGATGCATAGTTAGATAAATGTAGAAGTCTTTTGACTTCGACATTTGATCATGAACATATAAAGCATCTTCAATCAATTACCGACAACCAATTAAATTGAATGTAATTGAGTTCTAGTTATCGGGAATCTAGGACAGTTACTGGTGTCTAATTCATATGGTACTCTATCCGACACCTCATACGACATTTCGTATGGCACCTCATACGGTACTTCATACAATACTTTTGTGTTAAGTACATTTGCACCTCATATAATGGATAACCTGCAAATTTGAAGCATTTTTGACAATCACAGTAGTAAATGAGCAGAGGCAGAATGTTTCCTTGTTGTTGATTTTTCCATCATGCTCACTCAATCCTCTTGCATATGACATATAATGTCAAACCTACAATGAACAGGTTATAGCAAGCATAAAACATGTATTTTCAAATCTACAATGTATATCTTGTAATGAAATATAAACTGATAAAGAGTGGTATGTTAAGTATATGTTCAGTAATTTATAGCACACAAGAGTTTAGCAGTTCAAAAATAAAATGACTATTAATGTAATAACCTGTATCATGGAAATAATAAAAAAAACAATTTCAAATATTTATTTCTCTAGGAAATGATCATTTTTCATCTCATGAACCCCTCCCCCACACCTAATTATTGTGACACCTCACAATAAAAAATATAGGAAACCAGTCAGTATCCTCCAATAGACGAAGATTTATAGTATGTCAAGTGAAAACATAAATTTTACACATTGGTCTAACGAGGCGGCTAGAATATGGCCCCACCTATATGATAAGAGATCCTATATACAGATAAGAAGAGATAGGCAAGAGAGTTTCAAGATAGTCTTGGATTTATTTCCCAATGGCAAGTTTATGGAGTTCAATAACCTTAGCTTAACCAAACATACTTCATGTTAGTTTTGTCTGCAAGTAATGTCATACATTAGGACAAGTTTAAATTTATTATTTATTTTTGTAAGATTACCATCCTCGCTAGGTAGAATTCCCTGCTACCAGCAAGCCTGTTCAGTACTCCGGTGGGTTTACCTATTCATACCATAGGCCGGTACCCACTGCCAGTAGACTTGTTCAGTATCCTGATGGGTTAGCCTCTCACACCCTCAGAGACTGTCCCTCCATCTTTTGAGATTTTAATATAAGATTTCTTATGTAAGAAGATGGGAGAACATCTCTGAAAACAACTTTTTCTCTCTTTTTTTTTTAATTGAGATGGTATTTATGTTAGAGGATGACTTTCCATTTATATTACTTAGTGATTGTCCCAATGTAAGGGGTACTTAAGTGGAGATGGCTTGTCTAAAGATATGATATAATCACGCTATTTAGTGTGTAGTGGATGGTACCATTGAGAAAGAACATAAAGGTATCTCTAGGCTCAACTCACTTTCTTCTTTTGTAGTTATTGTGATGTTCCTATGACTTACCGCTAATTAGACCTCCTTGTTACTCTTTGATAAATACACTTGAATCACTTACTCAGGTTTCTTGGAAAAACTGTATGAGAGACCTCTAGGCTTGATAGTTATGGTGTCACTTCCTTATATAATGGTTAAGAGTTTCAAGAGCAACTTCTTTAGAATGCCTTAAAAAATGATAATTTTTGGAAAAATATGGCTAATTATAGTAAGTCAATATTGATTTGATGCTTACAATGTTATGAAGAAAGATCCTCGAAATTGTGTACTCCTGGTGAAATAAATACTTACAGAAATCTCTAGAATTTCCTTATTAACAAAATTCAAAAAATATGTACATATATATAGTAGGAAATTCATAAAAAATTTCAAGAACAAGGGGGGACTTCCCCATCTACTAATTCCAATGCCTTGTCATCTGACATGACCTATAGAAAATACTCTTTGGAAATGGGCTTATGATAAACATTTAGTCGATGTCCATTTACTACAAAGGAGACTTGTCCATCATCAATTGTTTTAATTTTTACAGCTCCATTGTCATTTACAGTGTCTACTTCGTAAGGGCCCAACCACCGGGTGGTGAGTTTTCCTTTGAAGGTTTTGAATTGGGAATCAAACAACAGAGCCCAATCACCATGTTGGAAGTGGTTCTTCTTAATAAACTTGGCATGCCAATTGCTCCTATGGTTTTGGACTAATATCATCCATTGGATGACATCTTGCCTGATTTCATCTAACTCATTCATTTATATAGCTCATTACTTCTGAGCATCATCTAAGTTCAATCCCAATTATGCAGTAATATGGAAGGTCCTTACTTGGAATTATATTGCTAAAAGTACTTGTTTCATGTACACTAGCTCATAAGGGGTATGCCCTGTGTTATTTCTTGAGGTGGTCCGATATGCCCAAAAAGCCTTTGGGATCCTATCAGCCCAATCCCGGTGATGTAATTGAATAGTCTTGGTCAATATGGCTTATAGAACTTTGTTTGTGGATTCTACCTGACCATTGGCTTGCGGGTGGTATGGAGAAGATTTAAAATGTTTAATCCCATATTTTTCTGTTATCTCTCTCATCAGCTTGGAAGTGAATTGAGTGCCTTGGTTGGAAAAAATTTCACGACGAACACCAAAGAAGGTAAAGATGTATTCATAGATGAATTTGAAAACATACTTCTCTGTATCCCTGAATAGGGATTTTTCCTCTACCCATTTGGTGACATACTCTGTACAAACCAAAATGTAGTTCTTCCTACGGGACATGGCTGAAATTGGTCCTACAAAGTCAAGGGCCCATTTTTCGAAGGGTTCTATCATAAATTTGGCATGCAAATGCATTTCGTCAGCTGACGTAGGTCTTCCTATCCTTTGGAAACCATCACAACTTCTCACATACTTGGCAACATCTTCGAAAATGGTAGGCCAATAGTAACCTGAATGTAACACCTTATATGTTTTATGTTTGTCAGAAAAATTTCCACCACATGGTCTATCATGAAAAGTTCGTAGTATTTCAGGTACCTCATCCTCTCGGACATATCTACGAATAATCAAATCAGGACCTGTGCGAAAAATATCATGACCAACCCAAGAGTAATTAGCACTTTGTGTAATAATTTTCTGCTTTTCATGAGGTGACAAATGAGATGGTAACTTCCTAGTAGAAAAATAATTTTCCATATCTGCAAACTATGGGGTATTGCCAGAAAGGAAAAATAGGTGCTTGTCTGGGAAACTATCATCTACAAGGATATCATCATCCTCATTTTTTATTCGGGAAAGAAAATCAGCTTCTACATTATCCTTTCCAGGTCGGTCAAGCACAGTGATATTGGGTTTCTTCATGAGGAATATAATGGCAGAATGATCGGTATGCACAAATACTTCATAACCTATAGTTTAATGATGAAACTTGTTAACAACATGAACAACTGCCAAGAATTCTTTCTCAGTGATTGTATAGTTTAACTCGGTAGGGGACAAGTTCTTTCTCACAAAATAAATGGCATAGGACTATTGTTCCTCTTTCTTCCCTAATAACCCTCCTATTGCAGTGTCAGAGGCATCAGTGGATATATGAAATGGGAGAGTTCAATTAGGCCCTCTAAGAACTGGTGCCACAGACAACTTAGCTTTCAAGGTTTCAAAGGAATTTTTACCTTGCTAAGTCCAAACAAAATCAACATATTTTATTAGTAATCCAAACATAGGTGCAACAATCCTTGTAAAATTTTCAATAAACCACTGGTAATATCTAGCATGTCCAAGAAAGATTCTCACCTCTTTTTGAGTCTAGGGGGGTGGAAGTCTGATGATGACCTCAATATTTGCAGGATCGACTTTTATCCCTCCAGCTGAAATATGATGTCCTAGAAGCACTCCTTCAGTTAACAACATTATGCATTTTTCATGACTTAAGGATAAGTTCATTTCCTGACATCTCATGAGGACTTTTTCTAAGTTGTCTAAGGCTTCCTGGTAAGTGTTACCATAGACTATGGAGTCATCCATGTAGACCTCAACATAATCACGAATAATATATTAAAATATCCCTAATACTACTCATTGAAATGTGGTAGGAACATTACACAATCGAAATGGTAAGACTCTATAGGCATAGGTGCCCCAAGGATAAATAAAGATAGTCTTTTCTTGGTCCTCGGGTGCTATAAGAATCCGATTGTACCCATTGTACCCATATAGAAAGGAAATATACTTCTTTCCAAACAAGGTATCTAGAACTTGGTCAATGAAAAGGAGAGGAAAGTAGTCTTTCAGAGTGGCCTTGTTGAGTTCCCGGAAATCAACACAAATTCTCCATTTTCCGGTCACTTTCTTTGGAACCACTACAAGCGGGGATACCCACTTACTATTGGATATGGGATAGATAAATAAGACATTTAACAACTTTTGGATCTCCTCCTTGACTATATCTTTAAGTGTAGGGTTTATCCTTCTCTAGGGTTGCCTAACAGGTGTTACTTCCCCCTGGGTATCTATGTGATGGATGCATGTGTCAGGGTGTATACCCTTCAGGTCAGTGTATTCCCAGGGAAAATTCTCTTGATTGTTCTTTAAGGATATCTACTAACTATTTTTTTTGGTCTGCATCTAGCCCGAAGTTTATATGTAAAACTTTCCGTGGACTAATATCGTAGGGCATATTATAAGACATGGTATACTCATATATATCGAACATAAAATATGTCGAAGAAAAAATGGATGGGTCCAATTGTTCTTGAAATTATTCCCCAAACATGTATTCAAATTGGGGAAAAGACTATGGAAAATCCACACATGTGATAATAGAAATAAACTGGTTTAGCACATTTTCTATTGTGTGATCCTGAAGTGCCCATGCATGGTCACTTGGAAATACAAGTTCTTCCCAGTCCTCGTTCTCATATGGACATTCAAGCCACCATAGATTCTCCATAATAGGTTGAGATGGAGGACAAATGGTGAGCTTATGGATAGAGAGACCATTTGATATGGTCATTTCCCCTTCTCTACAGCCAATAAATGCATTGGTTATGGCTAGCCAAGGTCTTCCAAAAATGACAGGATGGCCTTTGGCAGGATCCTTTGAGTGAATGACAAGAAAATATACTAGGCACTCCCATGAGGCTAAAGTAACCATGATGTCATCTAAAATTCCTTCATGTATAACCCTAGTATTATCTACTAATTCCAAAATGGTTGGGGTAGGCTGAAGAAGAGGTTGTAACTATAATTGTTCCAATCTAGTAGCAATCATAAAATTGATGGCTTCCCCTAGGTCTATGAGAGTGTTTCCAAAGGAGACCTCATTAATGGTTATGGTAACTACATGGTTTCATGGGTTCCCATATTTTTCTATCTTTGGCTGCTCTGATATGTATTCAGAAAGATCTCCTATAATGTGTACTTTAGGAGGGTCCTTCTGCTTCCTACTTGGCTTCTTGATACATAATTATTTAACTACCTTACTCTATATTGGAATGTCTTTAATGGATTGAAGCAGGGGAATCTTGACAAAAATATTTTTCAATTCATTCAAAATATTAAATTCCGGTGGGGTGGTAGGTTTCACGATTACCAATCGGTCTAGATAAGGAGGGACCTTCATAATTTGTGAAGGTTCATTTTGGGGAAGCCTGGGTTCTTGACTCTTCGAGATAATAACATATTCCCACCTAGTTTCATTTATGGGTTGTTCGGTGGTTTTTTCTTCTTCTTCTTCTTTCTAGATGACTACTGAAGGTCTCTTCCTATCTAGAAATTTTCCTGATCTTAGTTGAATTTCCTGTAATGGAACATGAGTAATAACATATGTCAGGAAGGCCTACATCTCAACATTGTGATAAGGTTCAGGGGGCTTATTATTGGGATTCAACACTGTTTTTTCCAGTAATAGTGTTGGCCTTGGGGAGCTTGCATTTTGATATTGTAGTAGTTTTTATTGTGGAATAGGAGGTAAAGGTGGTGGAACAAAACCTGGCAGAAGCTGCAGAGTGTTTGGTGGGAACTGAGGATAATTATGGTTGGACATAGGGATAGGTGGAGCTTGAGGGTTTCCTTGGCTATGTCCTCCTCTCCATCCTTGAAACCAAGGATGTTGGTACTAATTAGACCAGTTTTTCCAACTTGGTGAGTTCCACTGTTGTTGTTGTTGATAATAGGGTGGAACATGAGATTGTAGATCCGAGTATGTGGGTTGGTTCCTAGGCCGCCATGGTGTTATCAAATAAATTGGTAGGTGTAGACATTAATAGATCTCCCTAGATCCACCTATATCTAGAACAAAACAAGACAGGACACAACTCTTTCCCTAAGTTATAATCATTGAATCTACTAATAGGAAGAAACAAGTGACATACCTTTAGATCGCTTCCTTAGGTCTCTGTTGTTACCTCTTCTCTCTAGTGCTCTTGTGCAATCAAGTCCAAGACAACATAAACCAACCAAAGTGAAGATAGCAAAGTATATTCAATGTTAACCTATGCATATGATCAAGGAGTTACGAAATAAAATAAGAGTGATTTTATGGGAAAGGGACATGTTGTTGTATCATATTAAATGAAAGTAGAAGATTAAAACATGATTGCCTTGATGTCGCAAGCTTCCTTTCAGTGACCCTTGGTTCCAACACACACACTTGATCTACAATCACATGAAGAATATCTAACACAACTTGATAGGCCAAATGGAGTCTTCAAGCTTCTAGCCAAGTAGAGTTCCTCACACAATTCTTTCACCAATTTTTCATCCAATCTTTCTCAACCTTTTCCATGAGAAAACTTTAAATATATAGGAGAAGGAGAGATGGTTACATGGATGAGGATGATCCCACGAAATATGAGGAGTCATTAGAATGCCAACCATATGAATGCCAACTCATTTTCTAGAAGATTCCTTTCTAGAACCTTCGTGACCTCTTCTCTTTTCCAAGCTTAAAAACAGGTTCGCACCCTATCTATGGAGCAGGATGCGAACAGTTTTCACCCTAAGTGTGGGTGGCCTATGAGAATCAAGCATTCTCGCACCCTAGTACATAGGTAGCTTTTGAACTCACTTTAAAAATGTGTTTTTGGAAGAAGACAACAGTCATTTTTCTCAGGCAAAAAGTCCTTGTTGGGAGCCTGAATACATCATTGTAGAGACATCACCAGAATGAACAAAACCATGTGTAACAAAATGACCCCCAAAGTATGATGTCTAAACTTGTGACATCTGAAATACTTTGTAAAATGCATGTGTGTGTCAGAAACCAGGAGCACACCTAATCGAAAACCTGCAAACAACCAAGCATCTGCATAATATAATACCAGCTCTGAGGTAGGCATTCCCATTCTCAGACCACAAATGAATAAAATCATAAGCATAGGTCATGGCCACCAATCATACACCATGGATCCATGCCATCAAAGTGTTACATAGCCACCAGGAATGCACCGTGGATCTATGCAAAAATTACTACATAGCCACCAGGAATACATTGTGGATCTATGCGAAAAAAATTGAACTAAGACGACATAGCCACATGACATACAAAGTGGATATATGTGCAAATACAAATCATAAAAAATCCATCGCAGCCTGGATCAAATAGATGAGACCCAGGGTCTTCAATCCCGTCACTTGAAAGTACGAATCTAGCCATGTGATTACATGTGCTGAAGTCGAACATGGTAGAGACCACTTGATTACCGGTCATTGATGAAAACCGTTAACAAGTGCGAGGGGAATAACCATTGATGTCAATGACTCCTAAGGTACCATAGTATAATTCGAACAAATGCAAATACATGATATGAATTCAAGCACTCGTCAGAATCTCTTGATCAGGGATCAATGATGTGAATCCTTGTCGACAATGAAGAGATCTTCCATTGAGGCATGCAGGTTTCAAGGTACGTAAATGATTTCTAAGCCTTACTTCCGGATAATGAATCAGAGTCGATGAAACAAGGCTCGTCATAGGAGGTCCTTAATGTATCCCCCATCAATGACACGAAATAAGTAACAGATTTTGAGGGTGAAATAGAGTATGAATGGAGGTTGAAACGGACACAGGGAAGGCTGACACAATAAAAATGGACAACTGCAGATGATCGACTCAATAGAGGGATTGGGTGAACTTCTCTTGAACATATGAATGACATGACCAAGGACAAGACAACACTAACTCAAAGATGACCCAAGACGTGACCTTGTAGCAAGTCAAATGAGAGTCAAATGGATTTCCCAAACCAGCTTCAAATGACGAATAGGGGGTTTCATGTTCAAGAGCGACGCTTATTGCCATTAATATGAATATGAAAACATATCCCTTTCCCAAATTTTCCCTCACCATTTCTGGTGAGTACCTCTTTATTTTTACACAATCTTGAGGAGGATAAAATATGCTTGTCAATGTAAGCTCATCCTTCGGACGAGTCCCTCAGAGTATATTTAATGAACCCTAGGAAGGAGTGGTTTAGTCCCATTGCGGGTCTTTCGATGTTTGTTTAATGAGTCCAAGGATAGAAAACTTGGGGGTTTTTCATGTTTTGAGAGTCTGAAAAACATTTAAAGGGGACTCTCTCAGTTCCTTTTTCGTAAAATAGTTGACAGGACCAAAAAAGTGATAAACTATCACCCATCGAATGCTTTATTCAAATACTTTTACGAGCATGAACAAAACAAGGTCACATGACCATCTTTTAATTTTTAGGGAGCGTGCAAAGAGATTAAAGGATACTCCTTTAGATTCGTCATTTTTCGTTTTACCATGATGAGTATGAAAAGACGAGAAAAAATATACTCGGTTACGTTCTTATGTATTTTTGAGCATGAGAATGAACAAAGACTGAGCTCGAGGTTTTTTCTGAAAAACCTTAAAAAAGTAGTCGCACATGCGACAAAAAGAAAAAGAACACTCGTACCCTCCATTCAAACTTCGAAGTTGCGATATCTGCGAAATACCATACTTGCAAGACAATTAGGGTATTAGGTTTTATAGGAAAAAATCAATAAAAAATAGTAAAAAGTGAATAAATAGGGGTAAAAAGGGATTTTTACCAATTCATTTTGATTTTTGCCAAACACTTACCCAATATACCTGATTTTCCTCCAAATTTATTTTCTCTATTCTGGGAGGAACAAGCGACCATTTGGCGAACCATATCATCCACCGAGGTAAGCTCTTGATCTTTCAAATTTTCCATGGTTTATTTTTAGTTTTCATTGGCAATTTTCAGGGTTTTAAGTCCATTTTAGGGACACACCATGCGCTCAAGCGTTCTCGCAGGTGGGCCTTAATGCGAGACCTGTGGGAATCAAGGATTCTCACAGGTGGACTTAAGGGAAACTACAAGAACCTCACACTATGCCCAAGGCTCACCTGCGAGGGCCAGGAAATGAATTTTAAAGTTGAAATTTGCTCAATAAAAATTATGCCAAAGTTTGAAACAAGTTGCTGACACTTTTCTCATGGCTCTTGTGCAGGTGTTTGACCATCACAATGTTGGAGTGGTGAGAAAGAGAACATGAATAAAAGGATTCCATTGCCAAGAATGACTCGGGTACAGTGGCCGCCCTCCAAGACTGTGGGCTTTTGAAATTCTTCAGGATTCCAGACATGAAGGCCCAACTCAGATTGTTGGAATACCTGGTCCATATGTGGGATGTGGACCAATAGTTATTTCACGTGGGAGTCCATACACTGACCTTAGATATCGAGGATATATATTTCCTAATGGGGTTTTTATGGCATGGATACCATGCTACTTTGACTAGAGGTAGAGGCGGTGGGCTCCCCATGAGTGAGTATTGTCGTCGGTATTGTGTCCCTGAGGCAGAGAGGAGAAAGGGTAAGGTTGCTATTTGGGGGGTCCAAGATTTGACCCTTCGGACCATCTTGTTCACAATTGCATGTATGGATGGGAGCATGGCTCCACACATGGCTCTCCAGAGCTACTTTCAGTATGCCATAGAGTGCACAGAGCCTCGGGTCTTCAACTAGTCAAACGTAGTCCTCCGTAGTATAAAGAGGCAATTGATGAAATGCAGAAAGGACAAGTTGAAGCAGTTTGGGTACGGATCACTTATGGTGTCATTATTTCTTGAGAGGGTCCCACTGTTTTGATTATAGGTTGATTGGGGCTTACCAGCTCCAAAGGATCCGAGGATGCCAAGGTGGTGCAACCTCATGGCTCGTCATGTAGCAGGGCCCATAATCAGGTACAATGATGCATTTTTTGACTGGTTAAGGCCCCAAATGTTGATGATTGACGATTATGCATATGCTGGTTTGGATTTCTGAGGAGATCCAGATTTGGCCCTGCATAAGGATGCTCAGTGGGGCGATCTAGGTAAGAAGTACACATTTTGTTCTTTTTTAAGTGTTTTTGTAAATTTTATCATATGTAATGTTTTTATGTTTGTCCAAGAAATAATCAAAAATCTCTTTTTGATGACATGGATGTGGGTCCATATCAACCTCCAGGGACATCTCCTATTCAATGAAAAGGAGAGGTGGTTCCAGTGGCAAGATGGGATGCTGAAGACTATGAGGTAGTGGAGCATAACTTGGAGGGGTTGACCGCTGACATCCGAGATATTGCTATCAGGGAGATCCCCAGACGTTACAAGCACCATACTGTGGGAATATCCAAGTATATCAGTCAACTGCTTCATAGGGTGGCCCGAGCAGTAGTGTGTTATTGTGAGCATCATTCGTGATGCTATTTTGTGGAAGCCATGGGCTTCGTATTTTGAGATTTTAGTCCTTGGACAAAAAAAATTTGTAAATTTTTTTTTCTCATTATATACATATATACGGATTCTACCAACTTATTTTGTGTTGTGTTATACATGTGATGTGTGATTGGTTTACAAATGCCCCAAATGTTTGTCTAACACATAGTTAGCTAATGCATCAGTCAATGTATTTAGACATCTAGGAATGTGCTGGTACTCAATATAATCAAAATAACGTTCCAAGAGGCGAATTCGTAAATATACCCGTAATAAAGTAGGACTTCAGAGAGCATAGATGTTACTTAGCTATAGTACTACTAGTTGCGAATCGAGTCATATAACGAGGCATTGGATACCAAGCAAAATAACATCAATCAATAATTCGATGACTGTTATAACCCTATAATTAATAGAATCATCTATTGACTGGAAAATTTTCACTATGGATGTATTTTGTCTTGCAAATAATATTTCATTTCTGCAAATTATTTTCAAGGTAAGGAAAAGAAAAGAAAATTCATGATTGTTGACGCCGAGTGGTCTTTCCTAACCCCATGGATACAAAAGCAAGGGAAGCAGTGCACAAAACCCACAAAAAACACTAAGCCTAAGTTTTTGCTGCATTCGCACCTGGAGAATAAAGAACGCGCTTAGATCGATGGTCGATCTAGCGACGCATAGATCAACGATTGATAGTGGATTCCGGACCCCC
>JASDQU010739254.1:137829-148349 GCA_032191745.1 Picea mariana | reverse complement strand
GTAGAGATTGCACGTATTATGGGGGTCACTCCGAGGTATACCCACAATTATGAGTGGAAGCCTTTGAGTTGATTTCGGGCTAGATACCCTGCCTTTGCATGTGGATCGGACTGGTGACTGTTTCCCCAGGTTGTACTATTGTTTGTGGTGACCTTAGTGGCTTATCTCTCTAGGTTCTTACCCAAGGTGACTGTGGAGGGGAAAGTCTTCAAGGTACCTGGAATCGACGTTGATCAAACTCACTCGGGCTCCTTGGAGGGTATACCCACGATTATGTGTGGGAGCTTGCACCAGGGCATAAGTCTGTTAAGCAGGGCGTCAATGTAACTTTTCCATCTTAGCCCCGCCCCTTCTCATCTCGTTGTTGCAACGTTGGATTTCATCACCAAATAGTGGCTTCGATATTGGAAGGTATTTTTTGCTTGGTGATTGCTTCTAGATTTTGTTACTAGGGTGTGTTGATCGTTTCTCGAAGTTGGCCATAGGATTTTTGTTGGGGATTTGGTTACTTGTTTACAATTTCTCCCCCATGACGTTCACATAGGATGCAAGGTTTGTCCCTGGAACATCCAGAAGCTTCACAACCTTTGCATACAACAACACCTGAGGGTACCCCTGAGGACTCTCCTCATCCGGGTGAAATTCCCCTTGTTACTCTACCACACGTGGACATAAGTGACGTCCCAAAAGTTTTTACACCACCTCCACAAGTAGAATCCACTGATCCTCTGGCTGATTTTCAAATTAATCATACCATAGAGGACTATCGCATTCGTTGCAGTGAACGACCTGTTGGACGATTTAATCCTTCTGAAGAAACCATTGTTACATCCTCCGAATCAACTGCTGGGCCTTCTCACGGTGTAGTAGGCCAAGATCCTTTTTGGTCGGGTGATTTCCGATTAGTCTTGTTTGGTACTAAGTCATCTTCTGTCTACAAAATCAACCCTCCTGTGTCTCCTGAGCCAGAGACTACANACCCACGATTATGTGTGGGAGCTTGCACCAGGGCGTAAGTCTGTTAAGTAGGTCGTCAATGTAACTTTTCCACCTTAGCCCCGCCCCTTCTCGTCTCATTGTTGCAACGTTGGATTTCATCACCAACTAGTGGCTTTGATATTGGAAGGTATTGTTTGCTTGGTGATTGCTTCTAGATTTTATTTGCTAGGGTGTGTTGTTCGTTTCTCGAAGTTGGCCATAGGATTTTTGTTGGGGATTTGGTTGCTTGTTTACAATTGCTCCCCCACGACGTTCACAGAGGATGCAAGGTTTGTCTCTAGAACATCCGGAAGCTTCACAACCTTCGCATACGGCAACACCTGAGGGTACCCCTGAGGACTCTCCTCGTCCGGGTGAAATTCCCCTTGTTACTCTACCACACGTGGACATAAGTGACGTCCCAGAAGTTTTTACACCACCTCCACAAGTAGCACCCACTGATCCTCTTGTTGAATTTCGAATTACCAATACTATAGAGGACTATCGCATTCGTCGTAGTGAACGACCTGTTGGACGATTAAATCCTTTTGAAGAAACCATTGTTACATCCTCTGAATCAACTGTTGGGCCTTCTCAC
The DNA here is from genome assembly GCA_032191745.1 of Picea mariana. Taxonomy (NCBI): domain Eukaryota; kingdom Viridiplantae; phylum Streptophyta; class Pinopsida; order Pinales; family Pinaceae; genus Picea; species Picea mariana. Next base: position 146,773 of record JASDQU010739254.1, on the reverse strand, counting down.
GGTGTATTTGGCCAAGATCCTTTTTGATCAGGTAATTTCCGACAAGTCTTGTTTGGTACTGAGTCATCCCCTGTCTACGAAATCATCAACCCTCCTGTGTCTCCAGAGCCAGAGACTACACCAGAGACTACCACATATCGTTTTGTTCTTCCTCCCGAGATGGCCCATCTCGCAAATACTACGAGTGTCCAAACCGAGATTCCTGCCACTACTCTTGCCCCTATCAATACCCAACGAACTCCTGAGGTTAACCCGAATTTAACTCCTGGTTACCATGCGCTGAATCCTTTGTTGAATGTTTCCCATCCAACACCTCCACAAACTCCAGCTGGTTCTCCAGGTGGTCCTCAGTTTCCTGGCATCCTATTCCCGGTTTCATCCTGACACTCCCTCAGTTTCCTACTGGCAATCCTAATACCAGTAGCATTATCCCAACTGTTGCACCTAACTTGCACAATCTTGTTGGTGGACAGGGTAGTACGTTTCCTTTTCCTTTTCCCGGACATAACCCAGTTACTACCCAACCTACGGTTGGTACTCAACTTCCGGGTGGAACTGTCCCTTTAATAGGGGGACCAACCTCACATTTAGGACAAAACATACCTGCTGCATTGGCCCAGTATTGGAATCAACTTATACAAAACTTTCCTCAAAATGCTGGGGGGCAGCAAGCTGTCCCTACTACCGGCCAACCTTATCCCGGTGTGACTAATCCTATTTGGGGTTCGGGTCAGAATACTCAACCTCAAACTCAAAGTCAAAATCCTTGGGGCTACTACCCTATCCAGCCACCACCAAACCAACCCGGAGCTTCCCTCTACGGAGAGTCTGCTTATGCTCCTGCTGGTCTGCCAACGGGGCTTCCACCCCAAAGTCACCAGTATCCACAAGTGAATCGACAATTGCCTTTTCTTGCTACTTTGGATCTGCCAGATTTGTCTAGGATTCTTAATGATCCTATTCGTCACTCTCCCCAATGGCCTGCTATTCCTGCAAAGCTTCCATCGGACATTCCAAAATTCGATGGGAAGGTGGGAGAGGACCCAAATAATCATGTCATGAATTTCCATTTGTGGTGTTCTTCCAACTCGTTGATGGACGACTCCATTTGATTGCGTCTTTTTCAATGAACTCTTATAGGTGCTGCTGTGAAGTGGTACATTGAATTACCACGACATTTATTTTTGGATTTCAACACCCTTGCAATGGCTTTTCTAACACATTACCAGTGACCGATCCGTTATGATACTGGAACTGAGATTTTAACCTCCTTCAAACAAAGCTCGAGCACTCATATATCTGATCATATTCATGAGTGGCGACGGAGGCGACGTCTCATTAAACTTGAGCTTCCCGATCAGTTACTGGCAGAATGGTTTACCAAGTCTTTTGTAAACAAAATTGGTAAAGACATTGCTATGGGCGGTGTTGTCACTGAAGAGCAGGCCATTATTCGTTCTCAGTATCTTGATCTCATTTATTCACAAACGGGAACATTGTATGATTTACTACATGATTTACCTCGTCCTGGTACTTCCACTACTTCTACTGCTCCGTCTGCCTCGCATGCAGCTGATGGTGTGATTGGTTCCACTCATAGCCATTCACATTATGTTTCAACTACAACCTCGAAATCCAATTCTTCTAATGTTCAAAGTGCTCTGTCTCCTGCTCCTCCCACCGGTAAAACCTCCGAAGTGAACGCTGTTCAATCTACGCCAGCCGGTAAGAATAAGTCTAAGAAAGGGAGAGGCAAGACTAAGGAGGGTAAAAACACTAATCCGAATGAGCAAACCAAATCTCCTCCTGTTGATGACCGGGATAAGCACAAACCACGCTACCCTTGCCTTATCTGTGGTGACGATCACTACATGAAGGATTGTCTGAGACGTGCCGAGGTTAACAAGTTCCTTCAAGGGACACCCAAGCCCTCTACACCGACAGTCTTGTCTCAACCCTTCTCGTCTCAACAACAGGCTTCGTTGGTCATCCACGACCAACCCTCTACTTCTACATATTCTTATGTTTTGATGTGCACTGGTGATTCCATGAAAAACAATGTTGCACTTACCACTAGAGCTAAAGACTATACTCCTTCTAAGGAGAAGGTTGACGACTTACCTTCCGATTTGGTACAGCCTTCTCCACCAAATCCACCTACGAATGGTCCTCTTCATCTCGAACGACCGAACCTCGATACAGTTATACGACCACCCCCGAAAGGTGTCGTTAAGAAGTCAGCATTCAATCCTCATGCTCGGGTAGCCCGGAACTATAGCATTGTCGAAGATCTAGCCCAAGCACCCTCAGCGATGTCTGCCCTGGAAGTCCTTTAGTATTGTCCTGCACAACGAAGGGCGTTGTTGAAAGCTATAGGTGGCATTGATCCTACGGATACGAATCTGATAGTCTTTAACTTGGAATATCATATTCCAAGGTTACCCCCACAACTTGCTTTTCAAATCCAAGTTGTAGTTTCCAACAAGAGTATTTTCCGAACTGTTATAGATGAGAGTGCCTCTACGTGCGTAATGTCTTTTTCTTGTTGGAAAGCCATTGGCTCTCCCCCGTTAAACAAATCACAAAACACTTTGCGAGCCTTCAATGGCTCTGGTTTTAAACCTTATGGTGTTCTACCTTCGTTGCCTGCCACTCTGGAAGGTAAGACCGTCCAGGTGGAAGTGGAAGTTTTCGATACTCCCCTAGATTATAATCTTCTACTTGGTTGAAGATGGGTCGATTCTATGTGTGCAGTCGTGTCAACCCTTTTTCGTGTCGTACGATTTCCTCACCAGGGAAAAGTGGTTATGGTCGATTAACTTGCCTTCTTTAATCCCGATACTCGCACAAGAAACGTGCCATTCATCGCCAACACCCCGCCAGGTTATGAGAATGTTGGTGTCGATCTTTTAAAAGACTCATCGTTAATGGGTACTTTCCCCATACCACCACCACCCAATATTCCAAGCTAGTCAGTTGCTTCCATTAATATGATCTCTACTGTACCTCATGAACTTCCTGTGTCTGTTGACCCTTGGATAGTCCTTGATCCTGGAGATCACGTTCATTTCGGCAACGTTATGCCTTTAAGTCCGGTTGAGTCTGCTTATCAAGACATTCAATCGACATCCCTTACTACTTCTTATTTTGACGAGTTATCTCCTGATCCTCTCCGCGTCATCTTCCCCACTGACGAGATGATCATGTCCATCATGGAGGACACCCCTTGGGATGATGGGCATCATCGTTCCATACTGTTTCTGGAACAACAAACTCTTGAGAATTATTAGCGGATTTCGACTCCGTTGACCGTTGTTGTTATATCCACGGTTTCCCCATCTACACAAGATGTGTTTGTGGAAGGGAACCTTAGTAACATTTCACCCACGATGCCCATAGATATTTCAGTGAAACTTGGGATAGTCGAGAATGTTCATATTGGAGCTTCGTGTTCTCCTGAAGAAATTGTCACTTATACTTCCTTGTTTAAAGGATTTCATGATATATTTGCATGGAGTTACGAAGAGATGCCGGGTATCGACCCTGCTATCATCGTTCATGAGATTAAGACATACCCCGAAGCTAAACCAGTCCAGCAGCACCTCCGTCCTGTCCATCCACGTAAAGCGACAGCTATTAAACTCGAAGTTGAAAAACTTCTTAAAGCCGGTTTCATTTACCCCGTGGCATTGACAGAATGGGTTTCTAACCCCATACCGATTGATAAGAAAGGTGGTATTATACGCATTTGTGTTGATTATCGATATATCAACAAAGCTTGTCCCAAGGAAAAATTTCCAACCCCTTTCGTTGACCAGATCATTGATGACTGTGCCGGTAGTGAAATCTTTTCCCTCATGGATGGATTTTTCGGCTATAATCAAATCAATATCGCTCCAGAGGACCAACATAAAATGGATTTTATTTGTCCTTGGGGTACTTTCACCTACAGGAAACTCCCCTTCGGTCTGAAAAACGCAGGCGCTACGTTCCAACGTGCTATGTCTTACGCATTTCATGATATCAAGCATATTGTTCAACCTTATTTGGACGATTTGCCGGCTCACTCTTTACGTCGAGTCGATCACCCCAATCATCTCCGAGCTATTTTCGTTCATTGTCAGTTCTCGCATTTGCTTGAATCCTCATAAATGTGTCTTTTGCGTAGAATCTGGCCATCTCCTCGGTTTCATTGTTTCACGCCATGGGATCCGGATAGATCCTATCAAGGTCGAGGAAATTCTTAATCTCCCTCCTCCTTCTTTGCGTCAGTTACAAAGTTTGTAGGGGAAAGCGAAATTTCTTCGTCGTTTCATCTCGAATTATGCCAAGATTACTCGCGGTTTCACATGTCTTCTAAAGAAAGATTCAAAGTTTGTCTGGGATAAGGTTGCTAACAACATTTTTGAAGCTTTAAAGTTATCCCTCACGAAATCTCCTCTTCTTTTCCCTCCGGATTATAGTCGAGATTACTTCCTTTATCTAGCTGCGTCCGAGTATTCTATCGGTATGGTCCTCATTCAAGAGGATGATAACCATGATGAACATGTTATCTATTACTTGAGTAGAAGTTTATCATCCACGGAAATCAAGTACCAACATGTTGAGAAGCTGGCCTTGGCTGCAGTCCAAGCAGTTCAACGTTTTCATCATTATATTCTCTCCAGGAAGACTACCGTGATTTCACACTGTAACCCCATGCAACATATATTGACATGTCAATTGCTGGGGGGAAAGTACTCCAAGTGGATTTTTATTCTCCAGGAGTTTGATTTGGAATTCGATCGCGCCACGTCGAAGAAATCTCTAGTTTTCGCTGAGTTAATTTGTGATTTTCCCCACACTGCCATGGAAAAGGTAGTAGTCGATTCGTTACCTGACGAGTCAATTTTCCTTATCAGTAATGACGATATTTGGTACGGAGATATCATTATATATCTCCAAACTCAAACTTTCCGGCCTACTTTGTCCAGTAATGAATGACATCGTGTCCGTTATCAAGCACGTCATTATATTATTCTCGACGATACTCTTTACCATCGAGGCATTGACTCTATCTTTCGACGTTGTTTGACTTTTGACGAAGCTGAGAAAGCTTTGAATGACTGCCATTCAGGAGCATGTGGTGGTCATATGTCTGGGTATGCTACTGCCCAGAAGATCTTACGTTCAGGTTACTTTTGGCCTTCCCTATTCACTGACTGCATTATTGCTGTTCAGAAGTGTCATGTCTGTTAGACTTATAATCAGAAGATTCGATCGCATCCTGCTCCCCTTCATCCTGTAGTCTCAGTTGGTCCTTTTGCTAAATGGGGCATTGATTTCATGACATGTCACCCTCACTCGGCCAGGGGGCATGGTTACGTTATTGTGGATGTTGATTATTTCACAAAGTGGGCTGAGGCAATGCTGACATTCGATAATACTGGGAAGATTGCAGCCTTATTCCTTTTTAACCATGTCATCACTCGTTTTGGTGTTCCTTAGGCTATCATTACCGATCACGGTATTCATTTTAGGAATTATATGATATCTGAACTTATAGAGAAGTTGGGCCTTCGTCATGATAGTTCAACGCCCTATTATCCACAGGCCAATGGCCAAGTCGAAGCCATCAATAAGGTTCTTATAACTATGATTCGACGGATGATAAGAATCCATAAAACTAGCTGGAACAAGATGTTATTTTCGGCATTGTGGGCACATCGGACATCTGTTAAGTCTGCCACGGGATTCACACCTTTTCGATTAGTTTATGGCATGGAAGCCATTCTGCCAATAGAATGTGAGATACTGTCTTTGAAGCTAGTTGTAGAGCTCTTACCTAATACTTCTGCCGAAGAGGAACGTCTGTTGTATTTGATGCGATTAGACGAGACTCGCCGTGACGCTACTCTTGTAATAGAAGCCCAGAAAAAATGTGTTAAGTCACAGTACGACAAGCATGTCAAACCTCGTGTCTTCTCTGAAGGAGATCTTGTTCTTCTATATGAACAAGATAAAAATGTCCTAGGAGCTAGGAAATTCGAACCAATGTGGCGTGGGCCTTACATTGGTAGCAAATTTTTGGAAAAGGGAGCATATGAGCTAGTGGATTATGATGGGGTACCTTTGAGTGAACCTAGGAATGGGTTGTACTTGAAGAAGTACTATGCATGAGTCATTTGTGCATGAGTATTTGTATTTTTATGTATCATACTGCGTGAGTGTGTTACTTTAGTTTTGTTTTGACGTTATTTGGTCTTTACCCTTACGTGACGTTGTGTTTGATTGCCAGATGTCGGAGTATTCGCTACCTTATATTGGCTTCGCCGATGGTGCAAGCCATAGTACCCAGAACCTAGCTTCCACTGCTTGGGCAATCTATGCCCCGACAAATGAACTCATATCTCTACGAGGTATATGTCTTGGCCGAGCAACCAATAACATTGCAGAGTATGGCACCGTGGTTGAATTGTTGGTTGATGCTATATCTCTCGGAATTCACCGTCTGGTTGTTCGACTTGACTCGTAGTTGGTATTACTACAACTCAGTAATGTATATTCTATTAGAAGTCCTACTTTATTAAGGGTATACTTGCGGATTCACCTCTTGGAACGACATTTTGATTACATAGAATATCAACACATTCCGAGAAGTCTTAATACATTGATAGATGCTTTAGCTAATTATGTATTAGACAGGCATTTAAATCACTTATAAAATAAAACACATTAAATTGTACACAAATGTAAAGTAATTCGGTATAAACCATATATATATATATAATGATCAAAGTTTGTTTTTACAAAATGTGTCCGAAGACCAAAATATCAAAAATTGAAGCTCCTGGCTTCTACAAAGTAACATCATCTAATGATGTTCATGATAGCACACTAAGGTCTTAGCAACTCTGCGGAGAAAACGACTCAGAGAGGCAGAGGCTCCCACGGTGTCACGCTGATCACGTCATGGGATCTCCTCCAGAGGCATCTCTGGAATATCGACCATCAGACCCTCTATGTTTTGCTCCACTATCAGATAATCCTTGGCATACTGGGGGACTGCAACTGCTGCCTCTCCTCAACGCTGGACAGGAGAACTACCAACAGGTCTATACGCCCCAACATCTGTGTTATCAATAAAAATTTTGATGTTAGTCTTTGGATGATTTTATAAACCCAAAAACATTTAATATGATGAAAATACAAAAACATCTAAAAAGATAAAAGTTGGTGCACTTCTTACCAATGTCTCCCCACTGTGCGTCTTCAGGAAGTGCAAGGTCAGGATCACTGCGAAATTCCAAGCCAGCATATGCATAATCCTCTATCATCAGAACCTGGCCTGGAAGCCAGTCGAAGAAGAGATCTTCATACCTGACAATCGGTCCTGTCACATGTTTAGCCATGAGTTGGCACCATCATAACATTCGAGGATCCGTGGGACCCATAAAACGCTACTCATCCTGAAGTCTATACACTAGAACCCTCTCACAGAAGAAAGACACCAGCAATGATCCATAACCAAACTGCTTTAGATCTCCACGCCTGCATTTGGTCAGTTGTTTCTTAAGATTGCGTAACACTGCGTCAGCCCAGTTGAAGACCCGGGGCTCAATACACTCAAGGGAATACTAAAAATAGCTCTACAGACCCATATGCGGGGCAACACTTCCTGCCATCCGAGCGATAGTGAAGAGAATGGTATGGAGAGTTATATCAGTCACTCCCCAAATGGCCACTTTCCCTTTTTGTCGTTCAACCTCTGGCATGCAATACTCACTCATTTTTAGACCGCCCCTTTGGTTACCGATCAAACTGACATAAGAACCCCGTCTTGACAACCCATTCAGGAAATAGATATCCTCAATTTTGATCGTCAATGTGTGAGCACCAACATTAAAAACCTGCTGATCCGGATCCCACATCCGGACTAAGTGTTCTAGCAATCGAACTTGGGCTCTCATGCCCGGGATTCGAAAATACTTCAGGAGACTGCAATCTCTTAAAGCGGCAATGGTTTGAGGGTAATTTTCGGCATTGGTATTGTCTTCCTCGTGTTCCCATTCTCTCCATTCGAGCACCATATTGAAGGTTATTAACCTGCATGACAACCATGTAAAGATAGTTAATGATCTAAAACATGAGAAAAATTGGTTTTATTAGCTAAATATTATAAAAAAATTTGGGCTCTGCGCTATTCACAGGTGGCTTATAGCGCACAGTGTAAACTTCTCGCACTCTAGCTCAAGACCACCTGCGAGAATGAAGACTTCTCGCAGGCCCCGTATGGGCAGCCTGTGAGAATCCTCCTTCACGCATAGGGTTTCAAAAACTAACTTAAAACTTGAAATTTAGCCACTGAAATCATGAAATTAAACCATGAAAAGCTAGAGAATGGAGAACTTACCAATATGATCCAGACGGTTCGTGGAATGATGCCCCGAAGCTCCCGAAAATCGACGATGAAGATAAGAGGTAAAATGGAGGTTTTTGCTCTCAAATGGTAAATGGGTAAAACAATATGGTAAAATGAATTGTAAATTTATTTTATTTACTTTTTACCATGATAAAAGTGGGTTTTTTCATGATTATTCACTATTTTACCCTAATCACTAATGTGGCAGTGAGTAAAATGACTTGCAGGTACCCAATGCAGATGGTTATGGACCAAAAACTTTTGCGATATGATGTGTTTTTGTTTGTTTTCTATGGTTTTGATCTGAAACCTCAAGTGCTTTTTATCTGTTCTTGCACTTGCAATAAACTTGAGAACTTGATTGAGCGTTGTTTAATCTCTTTTCCGGGCTCGCTGAGGTTACACGAAAAAGGAACCCCCCTGGAGTTAACTTTAATCTCTTTTCAGAACTCCCTAAACATGAAAAGATTGCCGAGCGATCTTGCTTTTTTCACGCTCATTAAAGTATTTGAAGTTATGCATCCTTCGAGCGATAGTTTAACC
>JASDQU010739254.1:121468-137729 GCA_032191745.1 Picea mariana | reverse complement strand
TGATTAAATTTGATATGTATATCATGGAAGTTTGGTGGTGCATTCTTGGCAAGTGGTAATACATGGGTTATGCGTTGATTGATGCAATCGGTAGCCGATATGCATATGTTATAAACCTTGGTGGCTTATGGAAGCAATGACTTTGCAATTTTTAATGGTGGTTGTGCTATTGGTGATGGTTCCATTGTATAGTGGTCAAACAATTCATTTGAATTATAGCATGGGTGGTGCATGTGGCAAGGTAACGACACAAATGGTTGAGTGTGGAACTTTGATAATGCTATGGTTTAATGAGTTGATATTCTCGATGTATTGGTTGATTAATGGTGTTAATGGGGGCTCATTGGCATGTACTATGGAGTAAATGTGATATGGGTGGAGGTGACGTGCATTTACTACACGTCACCTTTCCCTTCCCATTGGCCACCACCCTAATTAGACCATTGTTTGATCTGGCTATTGTCTTCACGCTCCAAATTTTCAGCAGGGTGAAACCTCTTGACCGCTTCTCATCTTAAGGTTTTCGGTTGATAGGTATGTCTCCTTTATCCATTCTTGACTTCACTCTGGTTATGAAATGTTTTTGTCTTAGTTGTATGGGTTTGAATTGTCTTGAGTGTTGTAACTATGTGGTTTTGGATTTGAATGGAAAATGGAAAATCGTCTTTGAAGGGTTTTTCTTTAGAAGGATGATTGGATGATTGTCTTCGCGGTTCCTGGGTTTAATTAGAACCCTGTTCAAATATGTCAAGAAATGCCTCCTGTTCACAAGCATCGTGGTCCTCCCTAAGCATGTGCCTTTAGCCCCGAAGTTCCACCATAGTCGGTGCCCCATCACTCTTGTGATGGCTACTGTGAAAACCCTTAAACCCTCTAGTCTAGAGTTGCATAAGAAGTTTGTCTTGCATGTTAAGTTTATTGTGGCCTATTACTTTGAATGTGGGCTCACCCGTTATTCATATAGAAGCCGTTTTAGTATGGCTTTTGTCCAATACCTCTGTGATAATGGCGTGNCGTTGGTTTTCTCGATTGTTTTTTCTTTACCATGGTGTTAAATTGTTGGTTATTATATAGGCGTTAGAGTGGTTCTTATGATATTCGAAGAATGGTTGGCATTCGTCATAGGGGTTTGGTGTTGTTCACACATGTTGCGTCCTGTAGATGATGTTTTGAGAATTAGAAGATTGGATTGGATATTTTTACTGTATCTTTTGTTGTTGGTAGAATACACTTGAATGTGCATGGCCTGGTCACTCACAGGCGACTTAATAAATGGCCCAGGATGAATTTTGAGTTATATCATGGTTATACATTGCTATGTGGTTATGGGAATTATTACACTGTGGAAGTCTCTCAGTTGTACACCACGTATAATATGGATGGCTTGTTTTGTATGCCCAGTGATACCCCCCAAATTCTAAGTGTGTTTGTCTTTTTGCAAATTGATCATTGTTGATGACAATTGTGTGGGATGTTTGTCTCGGTTTTAAGTTGCACTGAGATACTGGTTTTTACAACGGCATGGTTACATGGTTTCTGAAATTTGCTTCTGCATAGCCTGTGTCTAAATGATGACTGTTGGTTGTATAGTCAATTTCCCTTTCAGGCATGGCATGTGAGGTCTTGATTATTTTGATCTTTCTATTGTATACATATGTATGGAAACACATATCATTATAGATATTGATTGGCTCTATTAACAAAATTAGAGACTCCATTATTATTTTTTGGGAAACACTACTTTCAAATATAGACATGGATTGGGAAAATGTATGGCAATGGTGGATGTTAATGGTTACAGATTGAGTGTTTATTTTTACTGTTATAACATGAAGAATGTATGAATAAAAGGAGCAGAACCTCTTAAAAATTGTGTGAAGTACTTTTTTTTTGTAATGACACTATGTTGAATATTAATGGATATTGAAATTAAAAAAATACATAGTAATTATTACTCAGTCATATGATTGTTGGTTGATGCATATCTTTTACTGCAAAATATGTTATGGATTGCTTGATTAATCTCATGAACAGTAAATGTTTTTCCCCCCCTCATTATATCATTTTCCGCTAATTATAAACCCCTCACATATCCCATATTCATTTTGTTCACCCCCTGTTCTAATATTGATCACAACTAAGGAAAATTATGTGTTAGATTGGATAAAAGTGGCATAATTATGTGTGGATTGCAGTGAGGTGTATTGGTTTGCTTACAGTTGATTGTTGTTATCATTGAGCAGTGACCATATCTTTCCCTTTTCATTGTATCATATTTTCTCTAATTACAAACCCCTCACGTATCCCTGAACATGTTTTCCACCCCCTACTCATTGATTAACATTATAACAATTTGTATGGATTGGATTGCATGATCCTGATACATTCTGAGCCAAATCTATTTCGCATTTTTAAGGAGTTGTAATTCATGGTTTTTAAAAGACTATTTGATAATTGTTAACATATGTAGGATGATTTTTTTCATTCGGGGAATCCATGGTCGAGGAACCAGAGGTAGAGGTAACTAGAATTGAGGCCCAAGGAGGCCTAGGTTCTCAATACATTTTGATGTTGATTATGAAGAGCTTGGCCAATTGTTCCATGTTGGATTCTTTAATTGGATTGGACAGGGAATAGTCCAATCGAGGCCTGAAAGGCCTCCCTTCCAAGCCCCTCAAGCCCCCGGTATACCTGTGCCTCCTCATGTCTCCTTACATCCTGAAGTCCTGAAAAATGATGGGTGGTAGAAGATTGTCCACCCAGCAGTCTCCCAACGCCGTAGCTGGACAAACTTATCTTTGCCTACTCCTCCACCTTTAAAACCCACTGTCCAATCTGCCCTTAACCATTCTCTAGTGAAATCTTCCCACGCCAGCAAGAGATTGAAGACTGAAGCCCACCATGCATTAGATAAAGGAAAATCCACCGCAACCCCTTCCTCACCCTCCGATGACTCTAACAAATCCGTGTCTTCACAGATGCGTCTGAGGGATGATTGCTACCATGTGATCAATGAGATAAAGCATAAATTCTCTGCCCAACTCAAGGCAATTTCAGGGAAATCAGGAGGTGACAACAGCAACCAAGGAAGACTTGCTTCACAAACTAGAAAATATGGGTTTTAATTTTTATGTTATTTATTTTTTTATGACAGTGGACTCCATGGATTTTGGATAGAATGTTTTATTTTGGATACATGAGTATTGATTTGAAATATTTTCAAGTTTTACGAGATAAAATGGTCTAGGGAAAACATGTTTTGAAGGGAGGCATAAGGGGTGTGTTTCTTAACAAATGGATTGTGTTATAATGTGATGATTGTTATCACTGTGATGATTTTTATCACTAAAGGAGTCACAAGGGGGGTCCCACCTATTAGTTATTATTTAATTATGACCCTATTATGATTATTACTTTTCCCCCCCTTTTAACTAAAGTTAGTAAAATTCTTATGGCAACTTAACTAACAAGTGATTTCAACTACTCTAACCAATTCTAAATTGTTAAAAGTTGAACTAAGGGGAGGAACAATAAGAGGATAGAAGACAATGCATGCTAAGGTTTTCTCTTTGAGTTTATGTTGAGATAGTTCAGTTTTCATTCATTCATATATTCATCATAGCCTAATTCTCTTTTGTGATAGCAGGGTCTTATTGTAGACAACAATATTCAAAGCTGAATCAAATCATTCAGAAACTTGTTATTTAGAGGTGTTGATCTATCTTTGATAGTCTGTGTAGGCTTGTATGTTTGTGAATTAACTTTCACGACTGATAAAGAATATTGTGCAGAGTCGAGTGGGAAGCAATCTATGGCAAGCTGATCCAGCTTTTAGAGTTCAGTTTTTGGTTTTCTGCCAGAGATCCTTTTGTATGTTCCATCGGGGATTTCTAAGTTTGACTTTGGTCCAAGATTTCTGTGTGAAGTTTTGTAACGACAATGACTCTTTGATGAATTGGAATGAAATAAGGGATTTCTTTATGTCTCATATATCTTGATTATGATCTTGGTGTCTTTACTTATGTTCTTACATTTATTTTCAACAATTGATATTTTCATAAAAATACATAAAAAGTGAATTTCCAACAAGATTTTTGTTGACAAAAAAACTAGCCTAAGCACTTGTAATCAATACATGTGAGTTAGGATACATATTTTTGTTGGCTATAAACATAGGGTGATATTCCCATCTACTTTAATTTATCCAAGTAAAGTCTGAAAATGCTTGAGTAAGATCAATTCATATCATTTCCTCAACATTTATTTGGCAACTGTACTAGGGAGATCTTCGATATCTATCCGGTTAATTTTTATACTCAATTTTCATCAATACATCTTTATTTTTTTGTTTTTGATTCTTGGACTATTTTATATTAATGACTGTTTATGTCGCAAGGCAGCACATAAATAAAAAATAACCTTTTGTTTCTTCAGTTTTGGCCTTTCTTTCATGTCCTTAGATTCTCGTGCTTCTAGAAGAAGAAGAGGCTTGTCACTTCAAATCAATCCTATTGCTGAAATAGGAAGGAGAAATGTTGTGTTATATTCCCAACAAAATGCTCTAAGGAAAACTTTATCTGATTCATCCAGCTCGTCTTTCTTTACATCATATATCATCCATAGAATGACATCTAGTGGTGGCTCTGGTGGCACTGGAAGTGCTCCATATTCCCAATCTTCATCGTCATCAATGATTGGCAGCTTGTACAACCACCATATCCCTGTCGAATCTACTACAAACCCCACCAAAGTCATTAAATAGTATGGCCTTTTTCAGTTCAAAGAAGAAGCCACGACCACACCATGGCTTGTGTCCTCTCCTCTTAACCTAGCTCCTACTACTCATCCACTTCCAAAATTTAAAGAGAATTTGCCTAAGTTTTTTAGGAAATAACACTGTCAATACCAAGGAACACCTAGTGTCATTTTATAATGCTTTTCATAACATAGGGGCTAGCGAAAACGATACTTGCATGCGCCTATTCGTCAATTCCTTGGAAGGAAAGGCTACGACCAACTTTTTTGACCTTCCTCCTAAGATCCTGTCTACTTGGGAGGATTTAATTTATTGGTTCCGATCCACTTATGGGCAATCCAAAATCCTTGCTGAGAAGTTAAGGGAGTATAATAACATCACTTACAAAGATGGTGAGACCATCATGTCTTTCAACTTGCGTTTCACCAAGTTGTATAATCAAATCCCCGAATTTATCCGTCCTCAGAACCAAGTTTCCCTCATGCATTACTACAATGCATTGCCTTCTCCTTACCACCACAGGATTGAAGAAAAGGCCATTGATAATCTCGGTTCCACTCTAGACACTTTCTCAGAGTATGAGGAACAACTTGAATGAACTGGTCTACCCTAGGGAGAATTAGTTATACAGACATATATGTCCTCTCTCTTACAGCTGGTACAAGATATGAACAACCGTATGATATATTTTGAATGGAAAGGTACTATCAACCCTCTCACCCCTGGAGCTTCATCCTCTTCTGCCTCTCCTTTTAGAAGTCTGGTTGAAAATAATTTCCAGCCGAAGGCTATCCTGCCTCGGAGTTGGATTAACTTTTGTGAGGAACACCATGAAGAAACCACATGTGAGGTAAGGAAGAGTGTTAGAGACAATATCTTTGGTAAAATACCATAAGCCACTATCGTTGTCCTAGATTTTTTTGAGCCAGAAGATGTCATGGTCATCAACACTAGAAACAAAGCCTATGCCCCAAAAGGCAAATTTGACCCTCCTCACAATTCTTCTAGCATGATTTCATCCTCAACCGCTGCTACACCCTAGGCTCCTAAAATTCTTGAGAGTCAAATAATCACTCCCTCTCCCTCCTCTTCCAAATACAATATCCTGAATCAATTGGCCAACATTAAGGTATATGCAACCCTCTTAGACATGGTTGACATCCCTGAACAACAGATGCATCTAAAAAAATTCATGGAAGGAAAAGATTCCGTTGTAGCCAATATTTCTGAAGAGGTAGATACCCTATAAAGTAGGTGTACATAATTATAGATACCCTATAAAAAAATCCCCTTTCTTTATTTCTGTAAGTATCATGGATAAAATTGCCCATTGTTGCCTCATTGATGGCAGTTTGGGCCCGAGTGTGATGTCAAATATTATTATGGAAGAACTAGGCGTGTCTTGTACAAACAAAAATGCCAGAAGCATGCTCTCCTATAATAGTCTACAACAAAGAACCATAGGTGATATTAAGGATGTAGCCTTGTTTTTATGCGTTCAGCCTGAGATAAGGACAACGCTCAACATTCAAGTGGTTGATATGCTTGTAAGAAATTACTCAATTATCTTGGGGAGAGATTGGCAAGCCCTAACAGGTGGATACCTCTCACTCGATGGGACATATTTATCCGTTCCTTCGAATGGAAATAATATCATAGTTCTTAGGAATAATTTCACCCTACATAGAGAGTGTTCCACAATCTAGTGTAAACTGTATCGAAGAATACCTAGGAGTGTATTCCATATTTTTGCTGAAGAGAATAATATTCCTATGGAAAGAATTAATTTAGCGGATGAATTGTGGCATATGCACTTCGATGGTTCACATTCAAATGAGGGTAACGGGGTTGGTATTATCTTGGTTTCTCCTGCAGGAAAGATTAATAATCTGTCATATAGGTTGGAGTTTTCTTTCTCAAACAATGTCACTAAAGTCAAAGCTTTGTTGTTAGGCCTTGAGAATGCCCTTAATCTTGGTTATGGTCACCTTTTAGTTTTCGGAAATTATGAGCTTGTTGTAAACCTGATGCGTAAGACATTATCTCTTGGCAACAAGATGATGGAACAATATTCCCAAACTGTTTGGGCACTTGTCTCAAATCTCCTATCTTTTAACATCACTCATGTTAGGAAGGTGTTGAATTCTATAGCTAATCGATCAGCTATCTTCGCAACCTCTCCTACTCAACAGCTCTTGCCTCACTGGCCTGATTGTGATTTCCAATCTCTACATCATTGTTATTGGATAAATCGGTAGGTGCATACACTAACTGATCTCCCTAGATCCACCTAGATCTAGAAAAAAAAACACCAGAAC
Organism: Picea mariana; assembly: GCA_032191745.1. NCBI lineage: Eukaryota > Viridiplantae > Streptophyta > Pinopsida > Pinales > Pinaceae > Picea > Picea mariana. The sequence goes on along the minus strand of JASDQU010739254.1, from coordinate 130,655 downwards.
ATGACGCTTTCCTTAAGTTTTAGATATTGAATTTACTAACTAAAGAGGGATGGGTGACATACCATTTAAATGCCACTTTCCCTCGCCATCGCCATCATAGCTCCATTCCAACGCTCATACAATGATGAACCTGCAAAAGAATGCAACCAACCAAAGTGATAGTAATAACATAAACTCAATATAAACCTATGTATGTGNGTGATCAAGGAATCATACAATAAAACACAACAAGATTTATAGGAAAGAATCATATTATTGTATCATATTAAACGAGAAAGAGAGATTACAACCATGGCCTTGATGTGGTAAGGTCCCTTCCAACTGTCCTTCATTCCCCACACACTTCCATTCCAAGAATTCTGAGAGCATAGATCTGATAATATTCACAATCTATTTTGACAAAGGCAAAACTCAAAGACACTCAAACCAAGCTAATAATTCCAAGCCAAATCCAACTTAGCCCTTCTCCATGAGAGGTCCTCTCCTTTTATAAGCTGAAGAGGATAAGGTGAGGAGGTTAGGATGATCCCACTAAATCATGAAAGTGAGTAAGATCCAAACCATTCAGATGCCACCTCACCATGGAATTTTCTCCTTCTAGAAGCATCAAGAAGATGCTCGTTTTTCCCACGTATGAGCATTCTCACACCCTACCTATAGAGAAACCTGTGAACCTCTCGCAACCCAGCTATGGTGCAAACTATGAGAATCAGACATTCTCGCACCTTGCCTATATAGAAACCTGCGAACATCCTCTTTAATAGGGTTTTTACAAAGGAAAATGCAACTTCTTTTCTCAGGAAAAGTTCTTCTCCTTTCTTTCTTCAAGAACTCAGGCCACTGACCCCTTTGAAGGAAATAGATAGGTTTAAATCATTATTGGTCATAAATATGATGAAAATAATGTGTAACAGAGAGCCCCCCAAAGTACGAAGTTAGAACAGAGTGATAGCTGAAATACTTTGTCGAGTGTGTGTAGGGAACAAGGAACAGTCGGTCGGAAACCTACCAACAAACAAGGAAATACAATACAATAATATATCATCACTGAGGTAGACATTCCCATACTCATAATACAAATGGATTAGAGCATAAATGATGACATGCAAAGATCCATGTCAAGTAAGACAAGGTCATGACCACCAAACATACACCATGGATCCATGCCATTATGAATCAAATCTGAACATAGCCACCAAAAATACACTGTGGATCTATGTGTTAAATTTTCAAATTTGAACATAGCCACCAGACATACAATGTGGATCTATGCAACAGTGCACTAAATATACTCCAACGCAAACTGGATCTGTTAAAAAATATCCAGGGTCTTCATCTCCACCACTCTATGGTACGAATCTAACCATGTGAATACATGTGCTGAAGTCGAACATGGTAGAAACCACTTGATTACCAGTCATTAGTGTATACCATTAACAAGTGTGAGGGAAATCACCATTAATGTCAATGACTCCCAAGGTACTCTGGTACAATCCAACGAATTTGAATCAATGAGATGAGGTTGAACACTCGACGAAATCTCTCGATCAAGGGTCGATAATGAAAACCCACAGCCGAAAGTGAGGAAACCTTCCATTGAGAAATGCAAGTTCCAAGGTACCAACTAGTTTCTAAGTCTAATTCCTAGATAATGAGTTGAAGTCGACAGGAAAAGACTCGTCATAGGAGGGCCTTAACGTATCCCCCATCAATGACACGAAACAAGTAACAAGATTTGATGTAGATCAGAGTAACAAGTGATTCAGGACTGACTCAGGGATGGACGATGCAATAGAAATCTTAAGGACTGTAGAAATGACCGACGCAATAGAAGGATTTATGAGTTGAACTTGTTTTTTGAACATATTGATGACACGACAACTATCTTGGAAACACTGACTCAACAAAAGGGATCATAGACTAATTTGTAATCTTATAAGGAGTATGATCAAGAGACGAGCGTATTTTCCAACCTAGACACAAGGCGACTGAAAGGGTGTCATGTTCAAAAGTGACTCTTCCATGGAATACAGGTTTAGACACATTTGTTTCCCAAATTTCACCCCACCATTTCTGGCGAGTACCTCTTTATTTTTATGCAAGATTGAGGAGGATAACATATTCTTGTTGATGTAAGCTCATCCTTCAAATGAGTCCCTTAGAGTATGTTTAACGAACCCTAGGAAGGAGTGGTTCAATCCCATAAGGGCCTTTCAATGTTCGTTTAACGAGTCCAAAGATAGAAAACTTGGGGTTTTTTCATGTTTTGAGAGTCTGAAAAAAACTTAAAGAGAACTCTCCCAGTTCCTTTTTCGTAAAGTAGTTTGATAGGACTGAAAAAGTGATAAACTATCGCCCACCAAATGTTTTCTTCAAATACTTTAACAAGCGTGAAAAGAACAATATTGCTCGGAAATCTTTTCATGTTTAGAGAGTCTAAAAAGAGCTTAAAGGGAACTCCAGGGGGTTCCTTTTTCGTATAACCTTTATGAGTTCGAAAAAGTGATAAAAGTATACTCGGTTATATTCTCATTGATTCACGAGCATGAGAAAGAACAAAGACTAAGATTGGGATTGTTTTCATTTTTACACAAGCTTTAAAACAAAACAAAACTATGCTTGGGATAGATTTTAATTTTTACACAAGATTAAAAACTAAAAAAAACTATGCTTGGACCTGGTTTCATTTTTACACAAGCTTGAACCAGAGGAAACTATGCTTGAGGTAGCTAGTTTCATTTTTACACAAGCTTGAACCATAGAAAACTATGCTTGCAACTTCCCAACGCATAACGCATGGATGGTTGGTACTTAGCCCCCAGTTTAAGAAACTAGCGACTCTACTTCAGCATGAAGTCCATAGGTTGAAAGCATTTCCCCCCAAGCTTCGTTTCATCCAACTGTGAAGGAGAATGAAATGAAGCTTCAAATACTAGATGAAGGACTTGACTCAAATAGAGAGGGGGACCAATATGTTTCATTTTTAAACAAGCTTGACACAGGAAAAAAAGTATGCTCGTGACTCTAGGTATAATCGCAAGACCGCTGTTTTATTTTTAATGAGCTTGACACAGAAACAGGAACTATGCTCGTAACCTTTGTTTAATTTTTTAATGAGGTCACCACAGAGACAAAAAACTATCCTCATAACTGGTTTCATTTTTTAACGAGCTTGAAATCAGAAAACCATGCTCAAAGACCTTTGTTTCATTTTTTAATGAGGTTGCCTCAAAGATGCAAAAATTATCCTCAAGTCTCTTCTTGATCATGGATTCCAAGAGGAAAATGCTCTAGAAGGACACCATGTCAAGGGACAAAACTCAGTCATGGATTCCAAGAGGTCTTCACTGGAAGGAAGAAACACACTCTGGAAGGACACAATGTTGAGGGTCATAACAAGAGTAAAGAGATCAGGCTCTAACAACCCTATCGAAGATATCACCATGTCAACTACTGGATCTAAGTCATCAGAATTTGAATCCATGAGCGACAACGCCACATAATTGACCTATGGTGAGGGTGATACCGTCTGCATATAAAAACCATTCAGGGAGGCAATCCATTCGGGGTCGATGAATTAAAGTTGATCAAAAGTCGCAACTCATCCATCGTGAGGGAAATATATCACACGAAAAATAGTAGACACAATAGCTTTCATGGCATAGACATAATCTTGCCCAAGGAGTAAAGTGAAATCCAAGGGGTCTTGGACTACCATGACATCAATAAAGACAGTTTTCCCTCCCAAAGTTACAGGAAACTGAGGAAGGGTCCCTAAAGGTTGACTAGTTCTTCTGTTAAAAGTTAACAAATTCTGTGTAACCGAGGCAAGTTGAGGACAACCCAAAGATTTCCATGCAAAAGAGGAAAAAATGCTAACGGATGCACCTTCATCTATCAACGTCTGAGGAACGTCCCGACCAAAAACTTGCACTGTAATCTGGAAAGGAATGTGAGAGGGAAGATGAGGTCCAGTTAGCACATCCCAATTAAAAAGGATGACCTCATTACTTGGAGGGGGTCCTACAAGAGAAGGAGGAATACCCCTCGGCATTGTAGAGTATGTATCAATGAGAAAAACATGGGCAGTATCGAGTTTAATCTCGAGTGGGAGAGTAGGAATGACCGATGATGAGATCAGATCGACCACTTGGGTTTCATTCTCCAAGGGGAGAATGGGGTTGACAAGTGGAAACGGATCGACCACTTGGGTGACACTCTCTAATGGGAGAGTGGGATCGACCAAGGATGGGATCAGATCGACCGCTTTAGTTTCACTCTCTGAGGGGAGACAGGATTAACCAAGGATGGTATCGAATCAACCACTTTGTCAACTGGTTCAACTAAGGACGTGACCAGATTGACGACATGATCAATTGGATTGAACTGCAATGGGTTCGGAGTGATCATTCCATCAACTATAGGGGGGTTGAGAGAAAGATTACGATAAACAACTAGAAGTTGAGGCTGTGAAACAGTTATGTCTTACAATAATTTCGAGGCTTCATCCATACGAGGGAAAAGGTGAGTGAGATGAATCTCTTTGCATAACATGCATGGGAACTTGACTCTACTTTTCTTCTTCCCAATTATATCTTGACTAGTCAACGGGGTGTCATCAACATGTTGTTCAGAGGTCGATGACATGGACTAGAGAGGAATTATAGACCATGCTTCTATGACCTTGGATAGACCAAGGAAATCCTTAAGAATATGGTTACCCTTACAAATCCTGCAAGGGTACTTGGGCATACGAGTTGTTTGGCTGATCTTGACATCATCAACACTCCCAGCACGAGTAACAGTAATTGTTTGTTTTCCAACATGTTTGACAGTGGTTGGAGGTTTTGAACCTTGTTTATATTTCTTCTTCTTTTTATTCATCAGGTTACTAGCTTCAGAACTTTCACTCTACGAAGAATATGAAACGGAAGGAGACCTTTCAAGCGAAGAAGGTGAAGACCTTACTGGTGAAGAAGGTGAAGGATCAACATGAGGTTGATGCTCTTGGGGGGACGTGCTTGTGACTGAAGCACTAACTACATTCAGGATTACCTGAGTGGAAAACAACCATATCGGTAATCCAATCTTGAGACCTGGAAGGATCAAAGTAGCGATATGAGGAGGAACAATGTTTCTGTAAGAAGGAAAAATAAAAGGTTCCCCTAGAAAAAGGGTTCCTTCATTGGTTGTTCCAGGAACTGACACCATTAAAACAAAAATCCAACCTAGAGTCTGCTAGGGAAAACAAACATCACACGCTAAAAATCTAGTAAGCAAGCAAGCAAACAGAACCTTCTCACGATGAGCACACTAGTTGGTGACAAAATCCAACATCACGGGAACAATGTAATAAGGGACTGAGATAGAGTGGGTGGAAAATTTACGTTGATGACCTGCTTAACGGACTTACACCATGGTGCAAGCTCCCACACATAATCATGGGTATACCCTCCAAGGAGCCCGAGTGAGTTTGGCCAGCGTCAATTCTAGGTACCGTAAAGACTTTCCTCTCCATAGTCACCTCATGTAAAGAACCTACAGAGATAGGCCACTAAAGTTACCAATTACTACAATGATGCCTGGGGAAACAGTCGATAGTCTGATCCATGCACAAAGGCAGGGTATCTAGCCCGAAATCAGCTTGAAATTCTTCAACTCGTAAATGTGGGTATACCTTCAAGCGACCCCCATAATACGCGCAATATCTACACCAAGACCAACAAAGTAGGGCAAGTAAATATGCCAGTCTTAATGTGACCTCGTGATTGACCCTTGTGTGAGAAGGGCTTCCCAAAACAAAATGTAGTAAGTGGATTTAACTCTCCCTATCATAAGATTCTATGTTTGTTTGCAGCTTTGGAAAGTTATCTTTCACACCTATTTCAAATCCCTACAACTAATCTAATGTAGGTTTGCTACCAGAAAATATAAAAATGTCTAATCAATTTTTATAAGCGCTTTATTTTTAAGGTTGTTGTTACTCAAAAGGAAAATGGCATGAACAATATGGTGTTTTCATCGACTTGAAAGTTATGCAAAGAGATGAAGATGCAATCTTTTCATTTCGATGAAAGCTATGCTACAAGAAGGAGAAAACATTTATCATTCCCAGATGCACAATGTCCCAAAATCTTAAAACTCATCAATATCAATATTCTCAAGAAATGATTAGAAAAGACTGTACACCAATGAGCGATTCATGCCCCCCCCCGGCCATGAGGAGGAAATTTTTTCATAATTTAATATCAAAAAATGCTAAGAATCATGCAATTCCGCTACTTCAAATGCAAGGATTCCCCCAATCCAATATAAAGCAAGAAATTAAATCTTTTTGTTTCAAAAATTTCACCAAAATCAATAATGAACTTTCTTAAAACAAATAAACCCAAACTAAAAGTTTTCTTTTAAAGTGAACTATTCAAAAGAAATCTGATCTTTCCCTAAACAATTCTAAAGAAAACACACGCTTTGTAATTGAAAGACACTCAAATCTAGAGACTAATCCTTCAAAACCAAACAAAGCAAAGATGGCTAAAAGAAATTCAAAGAATTTTAAGCAGACTGTAAACAGATCAATATAGGCTCCAAAAGTTCAATCCAGCTGATCAAAGAAAAACTGGGCATCAAAAGATGACAAGACCCGGTCCAAAAAAGTTTACAAACAAGTTCGCAACCTAGCAGTAGGGTGCGAGAAGTTCGCACTGGATCTAACAGCGGGGTGCAAAAATCAATGGTTTTCGCAGGCTATAGAGAGGTACAGAGCGAGAATGTATGTAATCAAAGAAAATTTTGAAAAAGGACAGGGAATCTAAGTGAACTTCTAGATCCAGAGAGTCTGGATGGATGTCTGTTGATGGGCGAAATTGACTGTCTGTCAACTGAGAGAGTGGAACCGGTCTGAGGTTGTCTAATAACCCAAGCCGTTTGGAATGAACCACCCTGACGGGTTTAGCGGCTCCGTTAGCCGATCTAAGGTCCTAATAGAACAAAAGAAAACTAATCTAAACTAACTAATTTAACTAAAACTAAATAAAACAAACTAAACTAACTAACAATAAATAAAACAAACTAATACACTAATCTAATTAAAACTAATTATTAAAACAAACTAAGCTAATCTAACTAACTATACTAAACAAATAAACAACAAATAGACCTGGAAACGCTCCAGATTTGTCCTGTGTATGATGTCTTCAAAGTTGGTTGGAGGAAGGAAACTCGCACCGGATAATCCAAAAGCTTCTCGTAAACGATATGCTGCAATGCTCTTTGAGTTTATTTACAGGACAAACAAGACATAAAAATCATAACAATTATATGATTTATAAATCTCTGCAATAAGGTAAACCTGTTATGCAAAAACTTATACTTAACAATCCAATTAATGAAGAAGAGAAATCTGTCGTTCACGAACTGAATCAAGTAATCGCTATGTCTTTAAATACTGGAAGAAATCAGATATGGATTATGTTGATTAAATCATATCATTTGCAGAAGATTAAGATAGCTAAAGTAGTCATTAACCTAATGCAAATTGATACACATAAACATGAAACAAAATATTGATATTATGAAAAGCTAAAGCTGTAGCAGAACATCCATTTCTGCCTCGGTCTGTATTAGAATTCCATATCCTTGTTCTCCCACGAATGAGGATGATCATTCTTACAAAAATAATAAGTATTTAAAGGTTTTCCACAGGGTAAAACCTCCCTGTGGAAGTTATAAAACTGTTTACATGAAATCTGGGAGATATCCCAAAATTGCCTAAACTAGGAAATTAAAATGAAACTAAAACATCCAAATATCCTCTAAACTACCCATCAAATCCAATACAATTTCGAATTCACCTGAAATGGACCAAAAATAACAAGTTAGAGAGATATTTTATTAGCAAAACAATAAAAATCTAATTCCATAGACTTAACTACAGAATCATCTGATTCTGTAGCTAGTCTAAAATAATATACAGAATCGGAATTGAAATCAAATCAAATCTTTTAATAAATTCCATTCAATTGACACCCAATAATTACTTGAGAACGAGTCATAAATTGAAACCGTTATTCTATTAGGAACTAAAACAGGATACACATCATTTAACCAAGTACAGAGATAGCAATACTCTGTTTTGATTATAGTCATGAGTCGGGTAAATGAAATCATATGTAACAGAATTGTAATCGTTTCCCAAAAAATCGAATCCATTGGTTATGAGATCGTTTTGATATTCAATTGAAAATAAAACAAATCACCAACACATCATTACACTTGTGAATCGAACAGGATTATCACGATAACTGTATAGCAAGCGATTTAGGCTGTGAATGAATCCAAACGATAATTGACTCATAACAAAATCATAACAGGATTAATCAAACAAGGTTTATTATAGATTTCGATCGTTGATCATTGCACAGTAAGCAAACAGGATCAATTAATTTTTATCACAATCGTTTCAATCAAAACGAATCATATCAGGGTTTGACCAATTCATTTCACAAATTTGAAATACTGAGCGTCAATTATGAACTCAACTCATAGGACAAACTTGCCAAATTAGAACAAAAGCGAATTGATTAGCTTAGATTTTCACATAGTTGTTATGATTCTGATTCATTTCCAATTCGGGCACGAATGTTATTTGAGCGTAATGTTCTCATCAAAGAGACAAAGTCATTATCCTTAACTTGGAAACAATCAAATATAGAACATCACATGACACAGCATCGTAGCAAGTATCTTCCCAAAAACATTTACCATTCATAGCATACCAATGATAACGAAATCAAATCCGAGCAAAATCGTAACAATCAAACTCAATCAAATCGTTCACCAACCATACTATATGGATCATAACCAAATCAAATCCGAGCAAGATTGTGTTCTAAACTGAATATGAAAAATTTCCTTTTCAAATCGGATACAAACCAATTCATTTGAAAGCAAACAATCAAACAAATTTAAACAAAGATCACTCAAATCCAATCAAAATCTATTGATTTCTATATCGGGAATAATCAAATCGCATATCGAATCGAAATTTCTTTTTATTCAAAACAAAACTATATATAGAATGCATGCAATATAACAGAGCCATTCAAGATGTGAACAAAACTATTTAAAAACTGAATACAAATCATTATAGCAAACTAGATTATTTGCAAAATAAATGATATCAAAT
>JASDQU010739254.1:29498-66994 GCA_032191745.1 Picea mariana | reverse complement strand
CAAGGACGCATCTCTCCGACAGCTGCGATTGGAGCGCCTGAATCAATGACGCACAGGCCACTCGGACATCCTCTGCCTTTCTGTGTTTAATCAACATGGGGCCCCCCTTTCTTGTCGTGTCATCTCGCCACCTGTCCTCCACTTCTCATCCTCCGACATCTGCCCGTCTCCCCTCTTCTAGTCTGTATGGTCCCATCCTGCTTTCATCTCCCACTTACCACCTGCCAAGTGTCCCGCTCTTTTCCATGTCAGCCTCCCACTGCGAGTGCACCCATTATGTCTCATTTCCTGCCTCCTCCACGTATTGTCTTCCGCCATGTGTCTTCCCCTTGTCATCACTCTCATGCCTCGTCACTTCTTACCCTCGAAGTTGTGACGCCACCACTCCCGTTATGTGCCCCATCCCTCGCGCTGGCCTCCCCGCCTGTCCATCAGGCCGTTCAGCTGATCTAGGTGGCAGTGCTAAAGGTATTCCACATCGTAGAAGGGCCGAGTTGGCTGGGCCTTTCTCAATACGAATGAAGCAGTTATTGAAGTAGTTGGTGGTGGTTAGACATCACCTCTGCCATAATGGGAAAGCCCGGCAATGAATTAAAGGCTTGTCGATTCACCTATGAAACTGTCAGGAGTTCGATTGCATCTGCCATAAGTTGCATGATCATTCAGAGACTGCAGATGTTGACTGTCAGAAGCCATGTAGACGCAAATATTTTAATGCATCGTCTCGATTCTTTTGTTGTTGTTGTTTTGAGTATATGGAGGCATTTTTGCCATTTTTGTATCTATCGATGGTTGAGCAAAGCTCCCGGTTATAAATCTTTAATGAATCACTGTTACTCTAGTTATGTATGGACTCTTGAGACTTCTTGCCTTATGAATGCCAGTTTCTTTCATGTCTTTGTTTACACTGTGTTAGAACGGCTCAGAATTGGAGGATCCAGTCGAGTTGTAGCTGTTATAGGATGATGTAGGTTGGATCATTGTAGCAGTTACGTCGCCTCTAATCAGTCCTTGTGATTTTCCCAGCGCTGAGTGACTTGGAATTGGAGGGTCCAGTCAAGTCCCTTCTCAGTTTCTTGAGACCCTGAACCAAGATGATCTTGCATTCAGAGTCTTTCTTCTGCGAACTGCCGAAAGCCTGTTGCCCAAAGCTGTTTGCTCACCTTTCTTACCAAGTCTTCCACCTACCCAACTTTTTATCAACTCACTGGCTGAAGTTAGGATTCCAGACCTCCTTTGTTCTTTACGTACCAGACCCAGTCCCTAAGTTAGAGTGATATCTCCTCAAGTATTTATCTCCATTCGATCACCCCTTTATAAACAAACCGTGACTTTAAACTGATGGGTGTCGGGCTCTTCTCCTGCAAGCAATCCAAGAGTGACTTCCGACGCTAACACTTTCTTCCCACAATTCCAGCACTCTATCTTTCCAAGTCTGTATTTGGATCTGCCCTTCCTAGAATTTCCATGGTTTCCTTAGCCCTTTCCTCTATCCTTTTGTCTTTCCTTGTTCTCCATGTTCAACGCATTTCCTGATGTCTCACCTGTGTTTTTCCGTCGCATTTCCTCACTAAGGATAATACCAACAACATCATCAAATTTTAAAGTATTTGAACCAGAGACAGAGTTACTTACAGCCATGACCAAGCCATTCCAGCTTTCTGGCAATGAGCACAAGATTAGAAGAGCCCTAACCTCATCATCAAAGTCCACTTTTGCGGAACTTAGTTGATTAGTAACCGTATTAAGTTCATTTAAATGATCTGCAATAGACCCACCTTCTGACATCTTCATATTAAATAATCTCTTCATTAGAAATACCTTATTCGACACCGAGGGTTTTTCATAAAATTTGTCCAACACGTCCATCAAACCCTTCGTTGTCTTTTCTTTCGAAATATTGAAAGCCACCGATGCTGCCAAGCTCAGCCGTATCGTTCCTAGAGCCTTTCTGTCAAGAATATCCCATTCTTCATCCTTCATGGCCGCCGGCTTCTTTTCTACTCCACTCAATGGTAGGAATAGATCCTTCTGATATAAATAGTCTTCCATCTACATCTTCCATAACTGGTAGTTTTGGCCGTTAAATTTCTCGACCCTAAACTTTCCATCTTCCGACATTTCTCCCACTCGAACCAGGAACCCTCTTTTCCTACGAGTTACCTTATGCTCTGATACCAGTTGTTAGAAAAACATGATCGTGGAGCAATAAAATAAAACAAATGAAGAAACAAAACACAGAAGACACACAATACAAGAGAGACACAAATTTACGTGGTTCACCCAGTGTGGGCTATGTCCACCAGAGAAATTGCCATGTCCTTCCTTTATTGTTATCCAACAAATGAAGGGATACAACCTACAACAAAACCTGTTGTAACTTCCTCTTCTTTCTCTCACAGTCTCCTCTCTCAGAATACAATATTCACCACCCACCATAGCCGTGATACATTTCCCTCATAAAAGAGGGTTGCCTTCTAAGGAAAAAAACCCTAACATATTCTCTACCGTTAGATCTGTGACCTTATAATGAACAGTCCAGATTTACAATGAAATTACAATATACTTTTACAAGGCAATTTTTTCTTCGGGGGCCCGCTTGCCCCCAGACCCCCCAGCTGGGGAGATAGGCCCCCCAGACCCCGCAGAGGGGGTACCCCCCCTCTGCACCCCCCTGCGTGGAAGAGTGTACATACTTCTGGGGTGTAAATACTTCATGGGGTATAAACACAGCTGAAAGTAAAAGACCTATAAATCAGGAAGATAATCAGGCTCCACAACCAACAAAGAAGAAGGAAGACACACAATTTATTGTGGTCAGGAAGCCTAGAATTGTTTTGACCAGTATAAGGATGGATGATTTACCAGAGGAAATCTAGAATTTGTTGGAAGAGTTTGCTGATATAGTGGTGGATGAACTACCTTGTTCGTTGCCACCGATCAGAAGTATAAGTCATCACATTGATCTTATACCTGGAGCCAGTTTACCAAACAAAGGAGCATACAGGTTGACACCGTAGGAGAATGAAGAAGTCAAGAGACAAGTCCTGGATTTGATTGACAAAGGATTGGTTAGAGAGAGCTTGAGTTCATGTGTTGTTTCGATAGTACTCAGCCCAAAGAAAGATGGAGGCTGGAGAATGTGTATGGACTCAAGGGCAATCAATAAGATTACCATCAGATACAAGTTTCCATTGCCAAGGATGGACAAATTGATGGATTGCTTGAGTGGAGAAAGATTCTTTTCAAAGATTGATTTGAAAATGGAATATCATCATATTCGTATGAGAAAAGGTGATGAATGGAAGGCAACATTCAAGACGAACGAAGGGTTGTATGAATGGCTTGTCATGCCATTTGGCTTAACAAATGCACCTAGTACTTTCATGAGATTGATGAATGAAGTACTGAAGTATTTCATTGGGAAATTCGTCATCGTATATCTTGATGATATATTGATTTTCAGTGGGACAGAAGCAGAACACTTGAAGCATTTAGCTGCAGTGATGAGGAGATTAAAGCAAAGAAATTGTTGATAAATATGAAGAAATCATCATTTATGTGGACATAACTCATTTATTTGGGTTTTGTTATCTCTGCAAATGAGCTGAAGATGGATACGGATAAGGTAGAAGCAATTAAGAATTGGCCATCACCGAAGAGTGTGTTTGAAGTTCGAAGCTTCCATGGTTTGGTAAGTTTCTACAGGAAATTCATCAGAAATTTCAGTGGGATTAGTGCACCGATGATGGACACAATGAAGAAAAGACACAAGTCTTTTCATTGGATAGAGGAAGCAGAGAAGAGATTCAATCTACTTAAGAAAAAGATCACAGAGAAGTCGATTTTGGTTTTGCCAGATTTTAGCAAGACATTTCAGGTCAAGTGTGACGCGAGTGGATTTGCAATTGGAGCGGTCTTGAGCCAAGATGATAGGTTGCTCGCATACTTTAGTGAGAAATTGAATGAAGAGAATATTAAATACTCAACATATGACAAGGAATTCTATGTTGTCATACAAGCGCTGAAGAAATGGAGACATTATTTGGTTCCCAAGGAGTTTGTTTTGTACAGCGATAATCACGCTTTGCAATTCGTGACTCAACAAGACAAGTTGAACCAAAAGCATGCAAAATGGGTTGAATACATGCAGAATTTTACTTTTGTGACTAAGCATATTTCTAGAACTGCTAACAAAGTTGTTGATGCTTTGAGTAGGAAATGTTTGCTTATGCAGAAATTTAGAGTCAAAACTTTGGGTTTTGATAACCTCAAAGAAATGTACAAGGATGACCCAGATTTTAAGGAAGCGTATGAGGCATCTAAGAATCCAGTTCTCAGGGACAAAAACCAGTGGACCGAATATATGATCCAGGATGGATTATTGTTCAGGGGCAATCAGTTATGTATCCCAAAATGCTCCATGAGGGAGAATCTGCTGAAAGAAAAACACAGTGGAGGATTGGCTGGACATTTCAGTCATGACAAGACATTCTCAAAGCTGAATGGCTCATATTTTTGGCCAGGGATGAGGACAGATGTTAATAGAATTGTGGACAGGTGCAGAATTTGTCAGCACACTAAAGGAAAAAGGCAGAACACAGGGTTATACCAACCATTACCCATACCTGAGAGGCTGTGGGACACAGTGAGCATGGATTTAATATTGGGACTGCCAAGGATGCAAAGAGGATGTGATTCAATATTTGTGGTAGTTGAAAAATTTTCCAAGATGGCACATTTTATACCGAGCCAGAAAACTAGTGACGCAACTCATATTGCAAACTTGTTTTTCAAAGAAATCGTTAGACTTCACGGTTTGCCAAGGAGCATTGTTTCTGATCAAGATACCAAGTTTGTAGGACATTTCTGGAGGACTTTATGGAAGAAGCTGGGGACAAGTTTGTCTTTTAGATCATCTTATCATCCTCAGACAGATGGGAAGACAGAAGTTGTGAACAAAAGATTGGGAGATTTGCTGAGGAGCCTAGTGACTGAACACCATAGTCAGTGGGATCACATTCTGCCACAAGAGGAATTTGCTTATAATGATTCAATCAATAGAAGCACAGGGTAGAGTCCATTCCAAATTGTATATGGAATGCAACCAAGGGGAGTTTCTAAATTGAGAGATTCAGAACAAAATGAATTCAGGAGTGCTAGTGTAGAGGACTTTGCAGAAGCAATGAAGGAGCTACACAGCCGAGTCAAGGAGCAATTGCAGAGCTCAAGCCAGGAGTATAAGTGCAGAGCAGATCAACACAGGCGAGAACTTCAATTTGAAGTTGGTGATCTGATTCTTGCACATCTGAGGAAGGAGGTTCCCAAGAGGAACATATAACAAACTAAAGATGAAAAAGATTGGACCATGCAGATTCATGAAGAAATTTGGGGCAAACGCATATGAGATTGAATTACCCGATGGGATCAGAATTTCACCGATATTCAATGTTGTGGATTTGTACCCTTACAAAGTAGGAGTAGAGGATGAACAGATAGAGGTTCACTGTAACAAAAAAATGCTTGTAGCTGAAAAGCCACAGATGGAAAGAATAATTGACAAGAGAGTCAGCAAGAAGACCAAGAGAAAAGAGTATTTTGAATACTTGGTCAAATGGAAAGGACACCGAGTTGAAGATGCCTGTTGGGAAGATGAAGAAGAAATTCAGATGCATGGACAGACCATGCAAGAGCTCATGAATAGGAGTTCATGAAAATTTTCAAGTGAGAGAGTATGATGCAGGAACATTGTAAGCAGTCAAGCGAGCATGGAGGCGAAGGACAACTGGAAAGTGAAACACACATTTTTCACGTTTTGAAATGTTTCAAAAGTTTAAGGGAGTGGATATTAATGTAATAGTTAAGAAGATGGTGTACTTGCATTTATATATTGGAGGTTGTAAACATATCTTGAGCGATTTCTCTCATATGTAAAACATTAAGGCATTTAAGTCCAGTTAATGAAAGTAGGTAGGTTTGAATTAATAGATTAGACATTTTAGAGAATAGGAGGGAAAATGGATATAAACACCCTCTCCTTTGTATCATTAGTCAATTGTAACCTTAGCATAGAGCAGAAGAAGAAGGAAGCTGTAGCAGAAAATTGTAGGGATGAACCCATGTACAGAAGATTTGAATTAATATATGGAGCTTTGAATCAAACTCATGGTGTTATGATGTTTTCTGTGTATACACGCTGAATGGTATGTTGATAGTTATGTTATTCTCTTTGTTATGCATTTTTTTAATACTATGTGTATGTATGATTTCATGTTAATGTTTGAAGTATGAGAGAGAGAGTGAATGAGTTCCAATTGTTTCTCTTCTTGAGTGAGAGAATTTTCTACAAGGAGTGCAATGAAACATCCACAAAGAGTGTGTTGACGAAGGTTCGGAGTTTATCTCTAACAGCTCAGGAGGGATACCGTTGTTCTCATTCCCACAGAAGTGCAAGTAAAGAATAGAAGCCGTGCAAGGTGTGCGCAGGCTGGTTGAAAGCTCATAACTTATCAACCAAGGGGAGAGTTGAAGGATTGATGTTGCAGGAAGTGCACAGAGTTGAAAGAATCAAATACTTAGAAGTATTTGAAATTTTGCTGCAAGGAGTGCGAGCAGGAACCCTTTAGAGATTTGAGTTTGCGGGTAAAATCTCAGGAGGGATAATACCTCTAAACACTTCAAAGGAGGATGGAATTTTAACTACGTCAAAGAGAGATGAGGGTCGAAGTCATCCAGTAGAAGTAAAGTTCATAAGGAAGAACCTTAGTTTACTTCACAGAAGTTGTCCAGGAGCAACGAGTGGTCAAAATTCTCTATGGAGAATTCATGAAACCATACGGACCGTAGGATCTAGAGAAGTTGCAAGGTGGTTAGAGGTAGGTGAACTCATCACTCTAGGATCCAGAATCAACATGGACCATTGATCGTGCTTTTCACAAGTTGTCGGGTCATTTCGGCATTTCGGGGATCCTGACGACAAGGAGTTGAGCGCAGTGTAACGAAAGTCCCAAAGTCACGAGTTGCGATAGGAATTGGCATGGAGTTTAGGATTTCGACACTTCGAGTGTTTGGAAATGGAGGAGGCAACACTTTGGGGTCAAGAGTCCCGAAATCCAGGAAGAGTGACAGGTGGCAGGATTTTGTGTCAGAGGTAGAAGAAAACGGAGAAGACAGGTGGCGTACTTGTCGCCAGGTAGATTCAAGACTTCGTTGACTGTTTTCGAGGGTTTGTAGGTTGGAGATCCGGAAACCTTGCATTCAGATTCGCAAAGTCGCGAAGTATGAAATTTCCAAATTGGTGGAAAGATATGTAAGAAGCTAGCCCTTGCTGAATACATTTCGATGAATTGACATTTTGGGTTTCGGCAGTAGAGGGCCAAGAAACTCAACAATAGGTATCACAAAATTGCGAGACCTAAAGTCTTGAATTAGCGAAGGGCGCGACGCTATTGTGTTCAAGGAGATTTGAGTTGGCGCCTGGTGTTTGTTCACGCAGGCTCAATTCATAAGGACCTGTGGAAAACACTGTTGTGTGTGTGTGTGATTCCCTGTGGGGAAAACCAAAGAGTCAATCATACTCAAGGGAAGATTTAGAAATATCCTGTGTGGACCTCAACCCGAGGATTCGGGGGTCTGTACCAACTTATGTGAAGCAATCATGAGTTATTGTTCAAAGGAAGTAATGACTTCCAAAGGTAGCTACAACTTCCAAATATAAAGGGAGGGATAAACCTCCAAAAGGAAGATATATTTCTCTAATATCAAGAGAGGTTTGACCTCTCCATCCTTTCCCCTTCCTTCTACCCAAGAGTATATGAGAGATAATAAAACATTACATTAAATTATCACCATCAACCAACCATCACATAGAACCTAATAATGCTTCCTGAGACTTCTTCAAATTCTGCAATTCTTCACTTCTTGGAATAATTTGATCCTGTATATAATATTACTCAATGTATTCTATAAAACTCCTCCAAGTTTCACTCCTTGAATCCTCCCAGAAAAGAAATTATAGAGAAAATGGTAGACCTTATTCAATTTTGGTTTATTTAGGAGAGTGAACTTGTAAAAAATTCCCCGCGCTCAATATTTAACATCCGATTCTGAAATTCATAAACATGAAACTAATGCCTGTAAAATTTCCAATGAAATTTGTCTCAATTCATTTGGATTCTCTATGAAGACATTCTGACTTTTTTACCCGGAACACATGTTTATGAATATCTTCAGGACCAATAAAAAAACCCTATCTTCCACAGAGTGTATCTCCAAAATTATAATGAATTAAGAGTTGAAATATTTACCACAGGTACCTAGATATGTCTTCTCAATAGCCTCTGAATTTAACCATCTGAATCGTTCTAGAAAATTTTTTATAGATAAAATGGTAAGATCACCTGTAAATAACATACCTTAGAAAACATCACCAAAAGACTTCATCCTCCCTTGAAATTCGACCTTATTTACTTTAGATTTCCTTAGAAATTTGACTTATATTTGCTTGTTCATTAATAAACTTCTGTGTGTTTAAAAATTAATTTATAATGAGATGTATTTATACCTTTTATGTCACTTCCTTTTAACATTAGGGTCAACATGTAGTTTTTGCTTCAATTCACATTGTCATCTTCAAAAATTCATTTCTCCTCAATCGCGAGGATCAACATGACATGCCACATACCAATAGAAGTGGCATGACTTATACTATCCATCCATGGTTGTTGTATCTGCATGTGTAATTTCCTTCATGTCTATCTACTTCGATCAATTGTGGGGTCCAAAATCCAATGGCTAGGGTTTACATCAATGATTGTAACCAATGACTAGGGTTGACATCAATGACAACAACCAATCTTCCAACACAAGATATTCAGGATCGAACATCCCTCGATACAATAAAAGACAAATTCTACATGGAGCTACATGACGAATTCCTGTGCACAATTAAGATTACATAATAGAACAAGCTATTGAGGATCAAACATCCCTCGATACAATAAAAAACAAATTCTACATGGAGCTACACCACAGATTCTTATCCAAAATTCCCATATTGCTTCACAAGTTTTTTCTCAACAAAGGAATAGGAGACATTGTTAAATTCCTTCCTCGACTTGGTACACCACCACAAAATAATCATTGGGAAGAGAGAGACGAAAAGTGGGCCAAATTTCTAGAATAAAAGTGCAAAGATACAAAACAAGTGTGTGACTACTTCTTGAGCAAATAAACATGGCCATCTTCACCGACTCTGAGTAAGTCTAGGTGGAGTTTTTAGTATTCCATATATAGTATGCAGAACAAAAATATTTTAGCTATAAATGACAGAGAAGCAATGATATAATCAAAACAATACCATAATAATACCAGAACAACACCAGAAAGAGCACTTTGATTACTGATAGCAATGTTCACTTGCCTCTTCGAGGGAGAAACTTCCAGCAAAGAAGAGATCTATTACAATAATATACAAGACAATATTTCTCATACCCTCTACTTCTATGTATACTCTATCTATCGAAAAGAACAATCTAGAGGAAGATCCTTCTAGAAGCGGAAGCTTCTATTAGGTCTTCTTACATTTGACTTATTCTTCCTTATTGCTAGGCCTTATTAATATTGGCCTTTAATGCATGGAATTATATTATTCTACATGTGTGAGTGGTTAGGGAGGTTAGGTCCCTAACATGCCCTCCTCCTTGAAGAAAAACCTTGTGCTCAAGGTGTCAAATGACGAAATTGTTGTTGAATAGTGGTCAACTCCCAGGTGGCATCTTGTGGAGGTGTATCTTTCCATTGGACTAACACTTCCTGGATGGTGTGTTGACGAAGACAATTCTCTCTCTGGGCCAAGAATGCTTGTGGCTGAAACCATATGGAACCTTCTTCATCCAATTCAGGAAGAATAGTTTGAGTTTGGCACTTATTTCCAATGACCTTGTTTAAGAAGGAAACATGAAAAACAGGATGGAGCTTCGAATGACTCAGTAGAGCTAAATGGTAGGCCACCGACCCCACATGATTGAGCACTGTATAAGGACCATAAAATTTGGGCGCAAGCTTCTAATAGTGTTGATCTTTGAGTGAATTCTACTTATAAGGTTGTATTCTAAGAAATACCTGGTCCCCTTCAACAAAATGGAATTCAAAATGACCTTGATCTGCTTGTTTCTTCATGCGATTCTGAGCCATGACCAAATTTTATTTGAGGGAACAAAGAGTAGCCTCACGGATTGTAAGATTTTTATCAACCTCCTGAACCTTCAAGACCCCTAGCATATAGGAGAGAACTGATGGGGGATTTTGGCCATAGATTGCTTCAAAAGGAGCCATGCGAGTAGCTGTATGGTAAGATGTGTTGTACCACCATTTAGTTAGGGGTAACTATTGATCCCACAAATTTTTCCACTCAGATTAAAAACACCTCAAATATGTTTCGAAACACTTGTTGACAAATTCAGTATGGCCATCCATATGGGGGTGATAGGAAGTGCTGAGATGCAATTGGGTGCCTTGTTGCTTGAAAAATTCTTGCCAAAAATTGTTGGTGAAAGTGGGGTCTCTATCAGAGACAATAGAATTAGGCATTCCATGAAGCTTGAAGATATTATTCCATGAATATTGAGCCACTATGGCGGTTGTGAATGTGTGTTGAAGAGAAAAAAAACTAATCATATTTGGAGAGACGATCTACTACCACCATGATGACTGACTTATTTCCTGATTTAGGTAAGCCCTCAATGAAATCCATAGATATATCTCGCCAAATAACAAGGGGAATCAGAAGCGGTTGAAGTGTACATGGGGATTTGATAGTTTCTCCCTTGTTACATTGAAAGACCTCACATTCATCCACAAAGGTGAAAACATCTTGTTTCATACCCTCCCAGAAAAAAGGACGTTTGACCCATTCATAGGTTTTGGTAAACCCTGAGTGCTCGACTATGGGTGAGGCATGAAGTTAAGAAAGCACTATGGATTTAAGTTGGGATTTCTTGCATAAGTAAAAATGACCTTTGTAGTGAAGCTCTTCATTATGCCAAGAGTACCCTAGAGAAACAAAATAATTGTGTTGCAATTGGTGGAGCAGGTTAGAAATTTTTGGATCTTGCACCCATTCTTGAAGAACAACTTGGAGTCAATATGGTACAATGAAGGAGAGGGAGAAAAGGGATCCATCTTCTTCATATTCCCCTGAAATAGCATCAACCACCACATTTTCCTTTCCCTTTGTGTAACCGATCTCATAATCATAGTCAAATAGCTTGGTCACCCATTTTTGTTACGCCGAGGATGAAATTCATTGTTCCAGGAAATACTTGAGACTTTGATGATCAGTTTTGATTTGGAATCGTTGAACCAATAAATAAGGACGCAAGAGATCCACAACATGAAAAATAGCTAACATTTCCTTTTCATAAATGGATTGGCCCAAATGTCTCTCTAAAAGTTGTTTTCTAGTGAAGGCCAAGGGCTTGCCATATTGCATGAGGACGGCTCCAATTCATTTCCCAAAAGCATCACATTCCAATACAAATTCCTTTGTGAAGTCTAGAAGAGCTAGGACAGGGGTCGAGCACATAGAATCTTTTAAGGCTTGGAAGGCATGATCCACAACTAAAGTCCAAATGAAGGCATTCTTTTTAAGGAGGGAAGTGAGAGGAGTTGCAATCTTTCCATAATTCCAAACAAACTTCCTGTAATAGCCCGTTAAACCCAGAAAAACACACAAGTGCTTAAGATTTTTAGGGCGAGTCCAATCTTGCATGGATTCAATTTTCTTAGGATCCACTCGGACACCATCCTTTCTGACAATATGACCCAGGTATTCCACTTCAGAGGTACCAAAGGCATATTTAGATTGTTTGAGGAAAATTTGATGTTTAGAAAGTAGATGGAGGACTTGATTCACATGGGAGAGATGGGATGTCCAAGTTTTACTATAGATGAGAATATCATCAAAGAAAACTAGGAAAACATGACAGAGAAAAGGATGGAAGACATGATTCATAAGAATTTGGAAAGTGAAAGGAGCATTACACAATCCAAAGGGAATTACCAAGGATTCATAATGACCCTCATGAGTGCAAAATGCAGTCTTGGGAATGTCGTCTTCTTTCATACGGATCTGGTGGTAGCCAGAACGTAGATCCAATTTGGTGAAGTACTGAGCACCACTCAATTCATCCAAGAGGTCATCAATGACAGGAATGGGAAATTTGTCTTTGATTGTGAGTTTGTTGAGGGCATGGAAATCAAGACACATGCGCCAAGTACCTCCTTTCTTGAGTACCATGACCACATGGGAATAATAGGGGCTAGTATTAGGATGGATAACACAGGCTTCTAGTAATTCATGAGAAAATTTCTCAATTTCATTCTTCTGGGCAAAGGGAGGATGATAAGGCCGAACATTGGGAGGAATACTCCCTAGGATGAGGGGGATGGAATGATCATGGACTCCATGGGAAGGGAGAAGGTCTTGGGGAGTGGTAAAAAAACATGGTGGTGGGAAAGGATAGATTGGAGGTCGGGATGCACAGAAGGTGTCTCAACAACATGAATGGAGTGGAGTTGGGCTATAATTATGGAATGACCTTTTTTGAGGATATTTTCCATGCGATGGGAACTGATGATCTCAAGGGAGCCTGCGGTGATGCCTTGGAACTTATATTGTTGTCCCTCCTATTGGAATTGCATGTTTAAGTCCTTAAAATCCATGAGAATGGGGCCTAGAGTGCGTAACCATTCCTCACCAAGAAAAATGTCAAAACCACCCATTTCTATAGCATACATATGGGATTTCAGGTGATACCGACCAATTTGGAGTCACACATTTTCACATCATCCCCCACATTTCATGGAACCACCATTAGCAATCATGATTTGAAAATTATTGGTGGAACATATGTAACAATTGACTTCTTGGGAAATGTGGTGATGAATAAAGTTATGGGTGCTACCACTGTCCACAAGGATGATGAATTTCTGATTTTTGATGTAACCAATTAATTTGAGAGTCTGGGGAGCAGAGAATCCAGTGAGGGAATTAAGTGAAATCATTGGGTTAGTGTCGGGTGGGTCAGAGGGTGGGGTGAGTTCAGAAGGTAGTTGTAGTTCCTCCACAAGTGGAACAACAACATATTCTTCAGAAAGATCCTCAGTCACAACCATAAAAATATTTTGTTCCTTACACTTGTGCCCAGGAAAATATTTGTCATCACAATTATAACAAAGACCCTTGAGTTGACGTTCAACCATTTCATCCCTGGTTAATTTCTGGATCTTGAGGGGAGGTGTAGGAGAGGAAAAATTGGTGGGTTTAGGGTGAGGAGAAAAGGAGGGTTTGTGGGTCTAGGAGGACACAATCTGCTGGGATTCCTTGGCTCGTTGAGTAGCTTCCAACCAAGTATGGGGGCGTTCCATGAGGACATGGGAACAAATTTAATCTTTCAGGCTACTGATAAAGAATTTCCTAAAGAAAGCATCTGACATGCCCTCTGTTTTGAAATCCAAGTGCTCAGATGCAGAAATAAAGTCTTCCATTGTCCCATAATGCTTTAACTTGGTCAAACGACCTAAATGGTGGATGTCAAAGTCAAAGCGGTCATAAAGTTCAACCACAAACTATGTCTAAGAAAGATACCTTTGGCATGCCTTTTTTCTCCATTGTCACCATTGACATCATTCCGGATCCATATGTAGGACACCATAATGAAGCTTGGATAAATCATTAGTAATTCCATGCAAAGAAAAATAATATTCCATTTGAGTGACCCAATTGGTAGGATTTGATCCATCAAATTTGTTCACTTCAATTCTAGAAGGTCGGAGGTCTTGGGAAAAGTGGGTAGTATGAGGGCCTTGGTAATGGGAAGAGTCATGGTGATCCTGATAAGATGGTTGGTCAGAAGAGGAAGGGTTCAGAGAACGACCTAGGAAGTGTTCTTTGAGGTCTTTGATGTAGGAACATTGTCCCTGGAGGTATTTGATGTGGCAACATTGGTCCTTGAGGATCTCAATAGTTGAATTGATGGAGCTAATGTTGGTAGTGAGTTGCTTGATGGTGTCCTTGTAATGGTGGTTGTCAACAATCAAGGAATTGAGGTCTTGGGATCGTGTGGTAGTCATTTGGACAAAGTAGAAAGAAAATGGTATAGGGGAAACAAAAGGGGTCTGGAGAGGTGGGTGGGACCATGGAGAAAAAAGGGTGTCAAATGATAGGTACCACAATGATCAGGGCGAAAAGGGGGATCCAAAGGGATAGGAGCCAAATAAGGGTGTTGGAAACACATCGAGTCCACAAAAAAAACATGTGTGTTAAAAATGATAGGTATCACTGGAATCGGGGTGAGGAGAGGAACCTAGTGGATAGGTCCCAAATAAGTGTGTCGGTGGGACCACTATATTCATTTTTTTTTTCTTACTCCTACAGAGTTATACTCCGTCCTGAATAATATTGAAATGATGAAATTCCCAAATGCTTAACAGGAAGAAATGTGTAGTAATTTCTCAACCAGAATGTAGAAGGCACGGTTGCGTGGAAATAGATCTTATCTGTTCTATTTTTTTGTTTCCATCACCAGGGATAGGATATTCAGGGTTTCACAGACACGGGTTTTCCCTGTGCTATAACTCTTTGATATACATGCGGGGTCCAACAGTAGTACTCGACCCAATATCTCAGGGAACCAACTAAGAAGGCTGGACCATGCCCTTAGTCGTACTACCCGACTACCTAGGTACTAGAGAGTGTCTTCTCAAGTGTTGTTCTCGGTGGCACTATAGAAGTCAGTCGACCGATCGGTTTATCTAATGAGGGATTTAGGAGATCTAGGTTGATCCATATATAGGTGATGTCTAATGCACTACCACTTGAAGGGGTACCAACATGGGTTACAAGGGTGGCCAACAGATGTGTGCTTAGTTACCACTTGTATTTTTTGCGTGTATGACTCCCCAACTGTGGGTTTATGCGTGTAATGACAAATCTCTGTATCTTTAGGATGTCAGAATACATCTCTACTCTGAAAAAAACTTAACCCACAATTTTATTCCGAGGAAGGTGCTCTATTATGACTCTTAGTATTCCAGATATAAAATTGTATGCAGAACAAAACAAATTTAGCTAGAAATGATAGATAAGTAATGATATAATCAAAACAATACCAAAATAATACTAGAACAACACCACAAAGAGCACTTTGATTATTGATAGCAATGTTCACTTGTCTCTTTGAGGGGGCAGCCTCTAGCAGAGAATATCTCTATTACATTAATATCCAAGAAAAGATTTCTCATACCCTCTACTTCTATTTATACTCTATCTATCGAAAAGAACAATCTAGAGGAATATCCTTCTAGAAGTGGAAGCTTCTATTAGGTCTTCTTACATTTGACTTATTCTTCCTTATTTCTAAGCCTTATTAATATTGGCCTTTATTACATGGAATTATATTGTTCTACCTATGTGAGGGGTTAGAGAGGTTAGGTCCCTAACAGAGTTCACAGATCAAATAATCCAAGAGATGCAATAATAAAAGATTATACGAGTGTTCAATCAACTGAAGAATAAATGTCTTTGAGAGGGAAAAAAAATTACAAAAAAATGTTCGACATCCAAAAATTGGAGCATGACAAGAGAGAAAAGAAAACAGAGGAGATTTGTAACCTATGGACCAACCAGAAGTTGAAAAGAAAAATGGTCGTAGGAGATAATCCTGATAGAGTGCATGAGTAGTCTGAGTTTGAAAGAAATCGACCAGAGCTAGAAATAACAACATTCACGGTGATCCCTGACAGAAGTAACAAAGCATAGTTGATAGAGGCTAGCATGGGTGCCCAACAAATGGAAAACCAAGCCGAAAGAATGGATTATGAATATTCAATACCAACGATACACTCTCCTCTTGTTCAAGCAACCAACCCTCGAATTAGAGATTTCCTTCAACAAAGACTTCAGATCGATGAACAATTTGCAATATTATGATATAGAACCGATGAGCATGGAAATTTTCATGACACACTAATTGTCGAGCCAAAAAGAAATGAAGTCCATACAATTCTTATTCAAATCAATGATCTCATGGACCTGACCCCCCTACCAAATCTTATATCAAGAGAACAAAATTTAATATATTATAGTTGTGAACTGACACGTCCGATAGAAAGATGTCTCGTTGAATATAAAGACCAAAGTTATCAGACTGAAGAAGTAACTTCTAGAGAAATAAATAAGTAGTTACTCCTTGAATACCATCAGTCCGAAGACCGACTAACAAAAAATTCGGCAAAAGAACAACCAAGTAAGAATCCAACTTCCCAGTTGAAAAGCATGATAAGTCAAGGATCACAAAAATATAGCATTCTTAAAGCAACCATGGGACTCAATAATATTCCCCTTTATGAAGGAGACAAAGAAATTGGTTTGTATGTGAAAATTTCTAGGATGCAACATACATATTAGATGAAGATAAGAAGATGGTGCAATTCGGTGCTGCTCTTCAACACCGTGCTCTAACATGGCTCATGAATTTCACAGAAAATCAAAGTTGATCAAAATCAGAAATAAAGAGAAATTTATTATCATTTTTCAAGGTCCAAGATGTTACACACTTGGCCGCACAAAAGATAAAATAAATAAAGCAACGACCACAAGAGTTGGTCCACGAATACAATAAAATATTCAAAGATCTAATTAGCCAAATACCAACGACAATTGATCAAATTCTACTCGTACATTGTTACGTAGATGACTTGCTACAACGAATCAGAACTCCATTGCGACTTTATGAGATAACCTTGTGTGAAGATGCATTACAGAAAGTGCAATGAGTCAATTCATATGATGATGGCCCAATGAATTCCTCATCGACAGATCGACTAGAAGAAAAAATAGAACATCTACAACAAACCATTAAAAATCTATCCTTAAGAAGAAGCGAGGTGTAGTGTACCACATGCTGTAGATATGTATGTTGGGCTCTAAAGATGTCCTAAAAACAACCTTATTTTAACGTTAATTTATCAACCCGAGGATTCGTCTTTTATCTCAAGAATATCAGCAAAGTCTATGTAGATAGCTCATAGAGGATAAAATCGTGTAGTTAAGGAAAATATGATTTTATCAACAAACAAGTTCCTCACACATCCATTAAGTTTCTAAAGCTAATATCTTACCAAACAGGATTGAAATTTGATCTATAATGTGCTATGAATTGAAGGCGTAATTTGAATTAATTAAGAGACAAGAATTGAATATATGAAAACAAGCTCATCTATTGATGACTCTCTAATCTGCCAAAAAGAAATAATCGAGTATTGTAAATTGAGAAAAGACAGTAAACTGAAAGAACAACAAATGCTAATTGAGCAAAAAGGAACAACAAGTACTAATTTAGGCGAAAGGAACAACAAATGCTAATTGAGTGGAAAGGAACAACAAACACTAACTAAGCGAAAGGGACAACAAATGCTAATTTAAGTGAAAAGGAACAACGTGTGTGAAAATGAGAGGAACTGTCAAGCTGTAAACCACAACAATGAAATCTGGAACAACAATCAATAACATTCACACTGGAGCATCTATCTTTTGTAACAAAACAACATAAAAGCATTAACACACTTGTGCATTTATCTTAATTATTGGAAAGGAGATTTAAATCATAAACATAAATCAAACCAATATAATTATAGATTGAGACAGTAACTCCTTCAGACTGGTCCCTCGGTCCTCAGAAGCACTGCTACTAGAAACTCAGTATGCGAAAATGATGGAAACGTTCAAAGCCTTTATTAATTCCATAACTGATACAACATTTACAAAAATTGTTTGCACAAAGCAATTCTGAGTTCTGAATGCTTGGATAAAAACTCTTAGATGATCCCTTCCAAGATCCATTACCCTCTATATATTACAAAATTAAGCTATCCCGAGGATCGAGAGATCCTCAGGATCGCTATTACTATTTATGAAATTTACAAAATAGAGAATTAATCTCTCTTGAAACTGCTTTGCGCCCAATATCTTTAACCTCTAATAGATTTTGTATCTTCCAAATCTCTTCGGCTATCATGGGTTTACCAATAATTACCCATTCATGTAACAAAATCAAAAAATTCCAACCATATTTTAGATTTTATAAAATACCACTCAATAATATTTCTGGAAGATATTTCAATCATTTTCTATCCTATTTTATTCCTAAGTAACAAAAAATTCAATCAAGATTACAGCGTAAATCGTGGGAATGAGGGGAATATTTGTACCTTTTTCATATCCCAACATACCCCCCAGCTTACCTTCTTGCATGTCCTCATGCAAGATAAGTTCTTACATGTAGGGCAATGATGCTATAAGGAGTAAAAGTTGGTTCACCAGGTGCCCTGAACCCATTCTTACGTTAGAGCTCTCCAAAAGCAGTGTCTTCCCTCTTTCTATTAATTTGATAATCTCTCTGGTAATCCTCTGGAGGAAACCAGATAATAGGGGGATTATATCTACACCCAATCCAGGTAGGGCCTTCCTCCTAGAGCATTCTGGCATATCTTTCTAGTCTGAAGGTGGCTACAAAGAAATTCTTGAAACCAAATGGTTCCCTAATCTTTACTTCATTTGGGGAGGCATCCCATCTTAACTTGGAACCAGCAAGAGATTATTCTTTGAGTTCCCTAAAATATGTCATGCCCGATCGTATAACATTTTGGTGAATAGGTCCCAAAGAGCTTCTCACTCCTTCCCTTTTCATGAATGTCCTATGTCGCATGATGGCTGGAAAAGATTTTGGTGGTTCTTCTTTGATCCAGAGATCTAACCCAGTTTCCCTCTTCATGAAGGTTTTGTGGGATTTAGCCCACCTAAATTGATTTGTGGTGAAGGATAGCAATCCTTGAAGTTGTATGTCTCCAATGAAAGGACCCGGATTATCTTTACTGTTGTCTTCCAAAATGAAGCTGTGGAAGTATAGCTCGAACATAAAATATTGTACCTTCTCTTCCCACTCTCTAAAACATGACACAAACTCAGAGATGGTGGTGAATTTAATCAGTTTACCTGCTCGAATATCCTTCACCCTCAAAAAAAGGTAGTGTTCAATAAAAAAAAGGTATAATTGGTAGCGGGAGATCTACAATCCATTGCATCAATGTAGACATCACAAAACTCTTTGATTTGCTCCAAAGATTTTTCCAATTGACCTTGTATTTTATTTGTCTTCCCTTGAGCCTTAGCCAGTTCATCATAGGTCTCAATTTCCATTTCAGACATGGAGTGAATTTGTTTAACAACACTTTGGTGTTCTTCCATTGTCACCATTTCATCTTTGGTTCGATTCAAGGCTTGTTGGACTTGTACTAGCTCTACTTCTAGTCTTTCAATGACGACACTTTGATCCTAAAACTGAGATGCCTCTTCAGTCTGACACGATGCTTCTTTCATTGCTGGGATTACTGTCTAAGTTTTTTCATCTGTGGTCTCCAAAGGAATGGGAATTACTTCCTCAAGTTGAGCAACTACTTCTTCTAGAATTTCTGGTTGAGACTCTGTTTCATATGCTTCCAAAGGAATCTCCTCTTCATTTCGAACAACTTCCCTTTCTATTGTGGTAATATCATTTTGAAGTTACATTTATGTTGTCCTTAATTATTTGATAATTTCCTTAAGCTTTCCAACTTTCTTCTTTAACACTTTAATCATTTTAACCCTTCTCATCAACAACTTGTTCTCATGTTTTAACCTTCTAATTCTGCTGTGGCTTTTGCCTGATTTCTATTTTTGGGAACTGTTAGGGTTTTCCTTACCCTGATCAATCAATAATTGTTCCTATGTTTCTTTTGTTTCTACTGCCAATATATTTACCTTAGTGTGAGGTTCTTCTAGGGTTGTATCTTCTGGGAATGACATCTCAATGTCAGGGAAGTTTTCAGCAGGGTTTGAAGAAGAGGCTAGCGCTTGGTATTATCTTGGCCTATTTGTGTCTCTGTTAATTGAGGTTCCTAGACTCCCTAAAACCTGAGCTATCTCTACCTCATAGCTTTTCAAAAACTATTATGTGAGGTGTCCCAGTACTGGCTGACTGTTTCTTTGTGGGGTTTGTTCTGCCTGTTCAACTTCCTGAACATCTTCCTGTAAGGGTTGTTTTGTCTGTGTTATGTCCTAGATTTCTTTAGGTTGTTCTGTCATTTCCTGAATTTATTCAGGTTGTTCTGTCACTTCCTGAATTTATTCAGGTAAGGGTTTCTCTGTCTACGTTATGTCCTGGATTTCTTTAGGTTTTTCTGTCATTCCATGAATTTCTTCCTACTGTCTTGTCCGCTTGCTTCTTCTTTTCCCCTCTATGGAGGTTTTAGAAACATCAATTTCTCTTTTTCTCTTTCTTGTTGATGCCTGTGCTTGTGAGGTCTAAGTCTCTACCAATTGGATGGGGTCTGCCTCCACTTCAGGTTGAGGAGGTGAAACTTCCATTTGGGCAGTAGCTTCCCCTTCCTATGCTACTTCAACTCCCTGGGTTGGGTCTTCATGATGTAATTTAGGTTTCTCTAACTGTAGGGGACTATTGGCCTCAATAAGATTTCCCCAGGTTATTTGAGTTGTATTTAGGGCTCTATTTACTATAATTTTTACCAATGCATGGTTTCTAATGATAGTAACAAGATCTTTTTCCTTCTGTGTTCTTATAGCGACCTCATGCAACATAGCATTTATAAAACATGGTAAATTGATTACTAACCGTTGTTTGAGCACTGTTAGTAGTTTGAGGTGGTGTAGTCGGATCACATCATACCTTCTATCGTAGATGATATACCTCTATATGACACCTGCCAACTCTTTCCAGGGTTCCCTAAGAGTGTTGGGGTTAGGTCCCTTTCCCTTTTTATCCAATTCCTCTCCAGAGTCTACAAAATATTCTACAACTTATTTAAGCATTGTATATCTTCCAGTACATTGTATGCCTATGTTAGGAAGGCCTATAACCTCTACTATGATTTCCTGAGTGACTAGAATTCATATATCTCGAACCATGGAGGTTTCTCCCTGCAAGTTCTGGAATAATTTAACCGTGATGTCTATATCATATCCTTGCAACCGTTTGAAGTACTCTGTCTACCCCAGATGGTATAGGATTTCTCTTTCCTACTCAGTTACCTATAGTAATGTTGGTTCCCATCGCACACTTTGGCCTCCCATATTTCTGTAAGAAGGTGAGGATGACTAACGTTCCTTGTTGTAGCTAAACTCAACCAGTTTTTGAAAAAACAAAAATAGCAAATATAGAACAACATTGTGTATATTTAAAATGTAATTTTTTTTTATTTACTGCACTCATTGAAATCTATTGGTAAATTTGTCGAGCATCTACCCCCCATAAATGGAAAGGTCAACCTCGACTGTCAAAAGTACAAGTGAAATAATAGCAGGGAGTTACTGTGAGGTGTGATTGCTATGACATTGCCGCCGCTGGAAAAGACAATCATTAAAAACTTTTCAACAAGCATTTTTAACGGTACCAACGATAATCATCAATTTGTGTGGGAAATTTGAATTTTGATACCTATGTTAGAAACCCTTTGAGGAAACAAATATTCTGAATGATTTTAAATTTGTTCACATGTTTAAAATTTTCCACATATCATAACATTGTTACTTTCCCTTTTTATTGGATATATCCGGAATGATAGACTCATTGTTTTAGAAAAGGAAATCTAAGAACACACTAAAACTTGGTGTATTTAAGATATACTTTGATACCACAGGCAGAGCCACTGCTGCCAGTAGGCATCCATAGCCTCGATAGGGTTTCCTTTTAACCCATAGATGAGCCCGTATCCTTAATAAATAGTTTGAATTGTCTTTTCCCGAGAAGACCATTATCTTGGTTTGGTATCTAGATGATGATAATGTCGCTCGCTAGATCGTAACCTAAGTGAACAAGTCGAATCGTGATGAGACCTCTTGTCCTTTGACGAAAAATGTCAAAGGCCATTGCCCTGGTGTGGTAGCCATAGTGGGAATGCCACTTATGTTATTATCTAATGAACGTGGTAGGTTAGCTCGTGATGAGACCCCCTATTATTTATGGAAGAAGTTTATTACTTTGTTAAAAACTTTACTTTGATTTTGATTTTTTTTTCATTTTTTTTTTAAGTTCTATCAAGGGAGGCTCATATACTCTTTAAGAGTGAGGGATGGTGTAAGAAGTGTAAGAATTCTAAGTAAGAATGTATTTAATATTCCTTATTATGATATGAAATAAATTATCATTCAAGTATATGTAGATATATAAGGGAAAGAAACGAATTATGGTGGTTAATGAATTGTGAACAATTTTTAAGATGATTCAGAGGAATTAATCCACAAATAGTTTACTAAGGTATGTTAAATGATCCACACAAAATGACAAATTAGAACTAGTGTTGATGAAGAAGGAATCATTGAATTTCATACCCAAAGGCGTGACTGAGCAATGGTATGTTTTGAGAAAGGAAAAACAATAGAAAAAAAAAAGTCGTGAAAGGAACAACAGTTGTTCCTTTCAAAAGGACATCCCTATTGAAAAAGGAACAATAGTGTGACAGAAGGAACATCAATCGTTATTTCGGATGGACGATATTACTTACGAAGGGAAGAACAGACGTTCGTTTCAAAGGAATGACAATGGTTTGCAAAGGAATCAATGATCATGAGAAGGTAACAATAGTCGTTTATTTCAAAGGAACGACAATCATTTCGTTTTAAATGAACAACAATGGTGATGTTCAAATTTTTACTTATCTAATTAAGTGATTAAAAACTCCCACAAACATTTTGTTTTAGTGAATCTATAATTGATTAGTCATCAACTAAATTCATTCAATTTCTATGGGTAAGTTTATGCAATAATCGAAGTATTGGATGGTAAATAGACATCTTCATTCTCTTGAAAAAAAAAGGGCTTATATTTTTTGGGTTTTTGCAAGGTGAGAGAGGAGAAAAGAACATGAAAGAGTGTTTAATTATATGCATTACAATCATCTTTTCTACTTCATATTCTCTAAAGTGACTTTCCTATAAAAAAATAAAAATAAATAAAAACTCAATCAAATCTATAAAGAAAGCTATATATAATATGTACAGTGCTAAAAACAAAATCATCATTTATGGAGTTGAGGCTGCTGGGTTACCTTCCCATCCAGCCAAAATATGAATAGTAGGGTCCTTACTTACTTCTTGGCAGAAGGATTCTTTTGAAGGTGGCTGATGGTAGACTTGTAGTTGGTGTCCATTTACAAGAAAGGGAGATCCAAACCCATCGATGCTAATTAAAGTGACGGTGCCATTATCATGAACGTAATTAATTTCATATGGTCCCAACCACCTTGTCTATAATTTTCTAGGAAAATCATGAAATATGGAATCATAGAGAAGCACACAATCACCATTCTAGAAGTATTTTTTCTTGATATGTTTGTCATGCTAGTTCGTTCTCTGTTGCTGAATAATAGTTGTGCACTCCAAGACAGACACACATGCTTCATCTAATTCATTCAGTTGTTGTAGGCATTGTTTATGTGCCTCTGTAAGATCCAGTCCAATCTCCTGGTCCATCCTTAGAGTCTTGATTTCAAACTCGATTGGAAAGATAGGTTCTTTACCATAGACTAAATGATAAGGAGAGTAACCAGTGGTGTTACGCCATGTTGTGCGATAAGCCCATAAGGCATTTGGGATCTCAATAGCCCAATTCCGTCTGTTTGTTGAAACAGTTTTTGTCAAAATTGCCTCCAAAACTTTATTGGTGCTTTCTACTTGTCTGTTTTCCTGTGGATGGTATGGGGAAGTAACATTGTGATTAATATGATAATTGTTTAGGGTGGTTTTGTTTCTATGAGCCATAAATTGTGACCCCCCATCAATGATTACTTCCC
This sequence comes from Picea mariana, assembly GCA_032191745.1. Classification (NCBI taxonomy): domain Eukaryota; kingdom Viridiplantae; phylum Streptophyta; class Pinopsida; order Pinales; family Pinaceae; genus Picea; species Picea mariana. The sequence goes on along the minus strand of JASDQU010739254.1, from coordinate 43,090 downwards.
TGGGTAGTCCATAACATACAAATAAGTTGAAAAGAAATTTAATGACTAGTTCCTTTGTTGCGTTTGGTAAGGCTTCTGCCTCTACCCATTTGTTCATGTAGTCCGTTGCAACTAGAATATAGGCCTTTTGATTTGATTCATATTGAAGGGACCAACGAATTCTAGTGCCCATCTCTCGAATGGTTCTGCGACTACTTGTGATTTCAGGGGCATTTCTTCATCCTGACCTGGTTTGCCCATCCCTTGACAATTGTCGCAGGTATGGACATATTTATTCGCATCTTTGAATATTGATGGCCAATAATAGACCATCTGTAAATATTTATGTCTAGTCCTGTGGTTTGCAAAATGCTCGCCACAGGGTTCGTCATGTCCTTCCTTTAGTATGTCGTAGATTTTGTCATCTCGTACGCATCTGCGGATCTGGAGATCAGCCCTTGTGTGGAAGAGATATCCACCGATCCAAGTGAATCGTGCACTACGCTGGACAATCATTTTTCTTTCCCTGGATGATAGATGTATTGGTAGTTTCCCAGCTACCAAGTATTTTTCCACATTAGCATACCAAGGTGGCTTAGTAGTGACAGCAAACAAATGCTCATCTGGAAATTGATCTTCAACTGTCAAGGAGTCATCCATTTTGGGTATGTGAGACAGGAAGTCTGCAACAATATTTTCTCTTCTGGGTTGATATTTGATGGTGATGTGAAATTCCTACAATAATAATAACCACCGAGTGAACCTTCCATTAGTAATAGGTTTATTAGCTAGATATTTAATAGAAAAATGATCAGTATACAAAATAATTGGATATCATGTTATATAATGACAAAATTTATTGATGGCATGTATAACAGCTAAAAATTATTTTTCTGTTACTGTATAATTAGATTCAGCGGGAGTGAGATTCTTGCTAATAAAATAAATAGCATAGGGTTTCTTGTCTTCTTCCTGTCCAAGGACAACGCCTATGGCGATATCCGATGCAATGATGGAGATGTGAAGTGGTATTTTACAATTTGGTCCTCTCAAAACCGGTGTTGTCGAAATCATCTTCTTGAGTCTTGTGAATTCCATGTCACACTTGTCAATCCATTGAAATTCAACATTACCAGTCAAATCATGTAAAGGTGCAACAGTTCTTGCAAAATTTTCCATAAATCTACGATAGTACCCTGAAGCGCCAAGGAAACTACGTACCTCAGTTTGTGTGCGTGGTGTAGGTAGATTAAGGATTACCTCTATTTTTGTTGGGTTTACCCTAATTCCATCTGCAGAAATATAATTCCCTAGTACCACACCTTTAGTCATCATCGTGTGACATTTTTCATGGCTTAAACATAACCTGGTAGAAATGCATTGTTCCAGTACCTTCTCAATATTGTCTAGAGCTTGATCAAATTCATCGCCATAGGATGTGAAATAATCCATGTAAACTTCAAGCCCTTCACTAATAAGATAAAAAAATATGCTTAGAAAGGCCCTCTAAAATGTGGCTGGAGAATTACATAATCCAAAGGGAAATACTCTGTATGCAAAGGTACCCCAGGGACATGTAAATGTAGTTTTATCTTGATCTTCTGGGGCAATATCGATCTGATTGTAGCCACTAAAACCATCTAGGAAAGAGAAGAATTTCTTCCTAGCTAAAGTATCCAGGACCTGATCGATGAAAGGTAGGGGGAAGTGGTGTTTTTGAGTGGCTTTGTTAATTTCCCTGTAGTCTACACAGATTTTCCATTTTCCATTCTTCTTAGGGACTATCACTAGTGGGGAAACCCGCCAACTATCTGAGATAGGATATATAAAATCTACATCCAACATATTTTGTAATTATTCTTTAACAATGTCCCTAAGATGGGGATTCAATATTCTTTGGGGATATCAGATAGGTTGGGCATCTTTATCAATATAAATATGGTGTGTGCAGAGTTGCGGATCAATAACTTTCATGTCAGAATACTCCCAGGCAAAAGCTTGCTGATATTTAGAAAGGATTTAAATCAATTTTTGTTGTTGTTGCTCATCTAAATTGGTGTTAATTTTCAGAGACCTCCCTGATGCAATCTCAAGTGATTTGATGTTATGAACAATAGTAGTCAGGATTTGTTGTTCCATCAAATCTTCCAGTGAGTTTCCCTATGCTTCGCAATCTAGAACAAATTTCAGCATATGGCATGTTGGGTTACTCACAATGGTTGGGATGTTAATGAAACCATTGATCATGTCATCCTCTAATTGGTTCTTGAGTCTAAGAGATTCTTCCAGCATGAGAGGGGATCGTAGATCCTTTTTTGGATATCTTGGTGGTGGTAGTTACGGATGTATGATAGTTGGGCTTGGCTTGGCTAGAGGATATAGGATGAGGTTCTTTGTGACCCCTCCTCTAGCAATTGTCATATTACTTGTACGACATCCTATGTACACATATGCTATTGCAAGCCATGGTCTTCCTAGTATTAATGGATTCCCTTTGAGTCCACTTCTTAGGTTGATGATGAGGAAATTTGCTGGATATTCCCAATAGTCGACTGGAATTTCTATATCATGTAATGTACCGACCGGTCTAACCACTGATCGATCATCCAATTGCAAAATAATTGGGGTAGGTTTGAAGGAGTCGAAACCTAGGGTGTTGCAGGTTTCCATGGTCAGGATGTTGATGGCCGCCCCCAAATATACTAGTGTATTTGAAAAAGAAAAACCCTGGATATGAACTATTACTATGAGTTTCCATGGGTCTGCATATTTGATTGGTTCTTGTTTCCCCAAAATGAGATCAGACAAGGCTCTTGCCACATGAACAGTTGATGATGAATTTTTAACTTTCCTAACAGGCTTCCTCCCACATAATTCCTTGATTGTCTTTGCATAAATTGGGATGTCTTGCAGATTTTGTATGAGTGGGATTTTAACATATAAATTTTTTAGTTCCCCTACAATGTAAAAGTTAGGATACACAATAGGTTTTGATATCATCAACCTTTTGGGGAATGGGGAGGAGGACTTGTAGCCTTATTAGGATCCTATGATTCAACTGTGTTTCCTCCCTTCTCTGTTTCTTTCGTTATGACCACAATCAAGGGTGTTATTGTTAGTTGTATGTTATTTTCATTCTCCTGATCTTGGAAAATGTTACATTATACGCCCCGATCTCAACCAGAGTTCATTGCATCCTACTGAGTTGATTTCCCTTTCCACATTCTCCATAATATGGACGAGATGGGCTTGTCTATTATTAGGATTTGGGTGGGGTTGGGTTGGTAATTGAGGGCGCAATTGTGATTGAGGGTTCTGGGGCAGTTGGAGTGGACCTTGCAAAGTGGGTTGGGTTTGAGGGGCCATCCCCATGGGTTGATTGGTTATCCCCATGGGGTGCTGCTAGTTCTAGTTCCAATTTGGGTTTTGGGCAATCATGTTGGGCCACTGCGAAGGGTAGGGGTTGTTATTTGAATTTTTCCAAGATGAGGTAGGGTATTGTGAGTTAGGCTAGATGGAATTTGCATTTGGTTGATTCTTCCAAATGGGATTTGCAGCTGGTTGGTTTATCCATGTGGGATTTGTAGTAGGATATTACTGGGACTGCTAGGTGGGGTTAGTAAATTGTTGGCCCTACCATGTGTTTCCAGGATTTTGCTACTGATTATACTGTCCAGAAAAGAAAGAGGAGGGGTTATGTAGTGTACCTGGAGGTCGAGCCTGCCATTGGCAATGCTGAGCCAACAAGTATAGTGGTTTTTTTTCCTCTTCCGCTTCTCTAAAGACAACTTTGAGTTCTGGGATCGACTAGCATTGCTCCATTGTGTGATCTTTGGTGCAAATGGCACAAACCCAGACCACATCCAAAGGACATTCCCTTGGACCATGTTTTTTTCTGCATCTGTGGAAAAATATGGCCAAAGTCTGTTCTACTTCTTCTTGTTTCTTTTTGTCCTGCAATACATCCAATTGTGTAGTTAGAGTGCTTAAAATATCAGTTTTTTAAAAATTTCTAAGAGATTACCGACTTCTGCTCAGGTGACTCCTCCGCTGGTAACATTGCTATTTCTAGTGAGGGGAGTCTGCATTCCCGATCTGATTTGTGTACTTCCACGTGAGCACCTGATGCAAAACAAAACAATGTTATCATAAGTTTCTTGATAAATATCACCCTTCCCCATTAAATTCAATGTTTCTACCCATTCATCTTTCATTCATTTTATCAAAGTGTCTTTGAGAACCTCACCTGGTAATGTACCATAAGGATATTTGGGCCAATTATATTGGAACCTTTCAACATATTCTTCTAATGTCTCATTTTCTTTTGCAGTCATTTGAAAGATTTCATCTTTTAGGTCCCTAGTTCTACAATAATCCTAGTATTTTGTCAATAAGGAATGTTTCATCTCATCCCATGAGTTTATAGTTCCACCTCCCAATCCCATAAACCAGTGCAAATCTGCCCCTTTCAAAGTGGAAGGGAACAACTTTAGTTTTTGGGGTTCATAGGTCTAATCATAACCCCTACATAGGACATCAAATTCAAATAAGAATGCATCAGGGTCTTCTGAAATCAATCCATGAAAGGTTGGCATATTCTGTAGGTGAATTGCTTTCATGGGGGCATTGGTGAATGGATCAACTATAGGATATTCCAAAGTAGAGGTCTGGGTTCATTGTTGATTTGGTTGTGCCATTTGGTCGAAGATCTGCCAATAATATTCAGGAATTTCTTGGCCTGGGTATTCTTTTGATTGATTACTTGATCCCCTAGGGGATTTGATTGTACTACCTCTATCTGGGATTTCAGGTACGCCTTATTCTTTCATAGGATATTCTGGGTCAAGTAGTGGTGATGGGTTTTCCTTAGCAACCCCATTGGTTTCCCCTTCTCCCTCCTCCATATTATGAGAATTTCCGTCGTCTAAAGGGTTGAGGGGTGGAACATCTATACTTTGAAAACTTTGCTCAGTCCCTCCAATTTTGCTATGAATCTCAGCGCGGGATGTAGTTGGTGAAACTGTTGCCTGAGGGATTCAGATAGATCCTCTCCCATGTCCAATCGAATATTGAGATTCAAATTTTTGAATCATGTCGTCTATGAAATTGATTCTCCCAGGGAGCACCGAGCCCTCGGCATTGGTAGTTTTTGGTGGGGGTTTTGGTTTTTCAGGATCTTTCTTCTTAGTCATACACACTTCACACAAAATTCAAAATAGCTATATAACCTCTATGTATCAACAGGAGGTAGGTGTTGGAATAAGAATCTTATTTATTGCCTGCATAGGTTCTTACCTTCTATCTTCAATACCTCATCATCCAGAGACACAACCTATTCTATGTTTGACACTCTCCCCAAAAACAGTGCCAAAATGTTGGGATCTAAAGATGTCCTAAATAAATCCTTAGTTTAACATTCATTTATCAACCCAAGGATTAATATTTTATCTCAAGAATATAAGCAAAGTCTATGCAGATAGCTCATAGAGGCTAAAATCGTGTATTTAAAGAAGATCTGAGTTTATCAACAATCAAGTTCCTCACACATCCATTAAGTTTCTAAAGCTAAGATCTTACCAAACATGATTGAAATTTGATCTATAATGTGCTATGAATTGAAGGCATGAATAGAATTAATTAAGAGACAAGAATTGAATCTATGAAAATAAGTTGATCTATTGATGACTATCTAATCTGTCGGAAAGAAATAATTGAGTATTGTAAATTGAGAAAAGGCAGTAAACTGAAAGAACAACAAATGCTAATTGAGCAAAAAGGAACAACAATTACTAATTTAGGCGAAAGGAACAACAAATGCTAATTGAGCAGAAAGGAACAACTAACGCTAACTAAGCGAAAGGGACAACAAATTCTAATTTAAGTGAAAAGGAACAATGTGTGTGAAATGAGAGGAACTGTCAAGTAGTAAACTACAACAATGAAGTCTGGAACAACAATTGATAACATTCACACTGGAGAATCTATATTTTGTAAGAAAACAACATAAAAGCATTAACACACTTGAGCATTTATCTTAATTATTGCAAAGGAGATTTAAATCATAAAATATAAATCAAACCGATATAATTACAGATTGAGATTGTAACTCCTTTAGACTGGGCCCTCGGTCCTCAGAAGAACTGCTACTAGAAAATCAGTATGTGAAAATGATGGAAATGTTCAAAGCCTTTATTAATTCCATAACTCATACAACATTTACAAAAACTGTTTATGCAGAGAAATTGTGAGTTCTGAATACTTGTATAAAAAATCTTAGATGATCCTTTCCAGGATCCATTACCCTCTATATATTAAAAAATTAATCTATCATGAGGATCGAGAGATCCCTAGGATCACTATTACTATTTATGAAATTTACAAAATAGAGAACTAATCTCTCTTGAAACTGCTTTGCGCCCAATATCTTTAACCTCCAATAGATTTTGTATCTTCAAAATCTCTTCGGCTATCGTGGGTTTACCAATAATTACCCATTCTTGTAACAAAATCAAATAATTCCAACCATATTTCATATTTTATAAACTACCACTCAATAATATTTCAGGAAGATATTTCAATCATTTTCTATCCTATTTTATTCCTAAGTAACAGAAAAGTCAATCAAGATTACATCGTAAATCATGGGAATGAGGGGAATATTTGTACCTTTTTCATAAGCCAACAATGGTCATATAAAAGATACTTGCAATCTTAACGATCAAGTACCTGGAGCAGCGGATACAAGACAAGTGCAAGCATAAACATATTGTAACATATGTGAAACCTTGACCGACCGTAGTGTACAAGATTGCCCGCACAACTTGAAAAATACCAACTGGTTCCATATCTGTGAAATGCATAGCCACAAAACATCTAAGTGTCGTCTAAATGCACAAAATAGAAATGTAAATATAGTCTATCACAATGAAGCAACCGATCATAATAACGACTACAAGAGAAGAATTGATTATTATGGTCGAGTTCATGGTTGAGGTGGTCGAGGTTAAGCCAGATTCCAAGGTTGGGGTCGAGGTAAAGTTCAACCTTATTGTTACAATTGTTGGAAAGATGACCACATTATCCGTGACTGCCCAATAAAAGATCGAGTCGACTTGAAATTGTGTGACATTTGTGGCAGTGGCGATCATTCACTAGAATACTATCCACTATTACTTGATAAGATCATGACCAAAAATAATGTCAACCTCCTACACAAAGTCTCAAAATAAGAAGTGTTAAATTTGAAGAACTTACATGTTGTCACCAGATCGGGTGTAGGAAGGGATAATATCCCCTTACATGATTGACAAACAGGGAAGTCTAATTATTTTCCAAATCCAAATAAAGAAGAATAGATTATGAGGGAAGCGCTTAAATTCTTGAGAAATTCTAACCAAGACCAACCAAACAGAGGAAGACAAAACAAAGATATTGTACAAGAATTTTTATAGCTCTTAAAAGAAAAGAATTTAGTTGATCGATTGTTAGATCTGCTTAATATACTAATAGAGTATAAATAAGGACAAAGTGTTAGAATATGAATGGATGTGCTCGTTTTACCATTGACAATATCACTATTGTCACCCAACCATAGGCCGAAGCCACCCTCAGAGCACCTTAACCTTGACGGAGAATCACTCTAGAAGAAAACCCTAGGCTAGATATCCAAACAAAGGATAGCACACCTTTCCCCAAGGATAGTGCATCAACAAGAGCTGATCAGATAGTCCAAACCCTAGTCAAGAGATAGTCCAAGCCAAAACGTAACTACTAGCTGCAGCAGCTGCACCGACAGCTCTCCTCCAAACCTGCACACAAACTGGGCAACTGTAATATGCACAAGGGAACTCTGCAGTTCTGAGAATGCCTTCCATAATGAAGACTGGCCTCTTGTATTTATAGTAATTTTGGCTAACTTCCTAGGCTGACTTCTCATTCTGGGTATCTCTCTGTTCAGTATATATTATTTATTCTGGCCGAATTCTTCTCTTGGAGGATAATAACCTAATATAAGTTATCTTCTTGAGCCGACAAGTCTTCTAGGGTTATTAGCCAACTCATTAGGGTTTCTCTTGCTTCCCAGAGTATTCTATTCTCGTAAGGTTTACATGTGGAGGTAAATACCTCCCGCAGCTACCATAATATCAACACAAAGACCATCTAAAGATGTCATACAACTCTCCTATAAGAATAAATATTATGACCCATGGGTCGACTTGGAAATTCATGGGGTGTTGATTAACAAGGCATTCGTTGAATTTGGATCACAAGTAAATATCTTACCTTGAGAGATATGGATACGACTGGTTCAACCTTCATTAGCACCAACACTAAATTACCTAAATCTAGTAGATCAAATATTAATAGAGCCTATTGGTATACTCATAAATGTTGAAACTTATATCATGGGTATACCGACATCAGTCAACTTCGAAGTAATTGAATTAGTCGAGGGAATACCAACATATGAAACACTTGTTGGTCGGCCATGGGGATGTTGTATATCTATACTAGATCTACAAATCTAACTTAGAAATAAACAATAATAAGCCCAAAACATTCACCATAACAATGAACACAAGAAATAGGCAAAACCTTTGTGGTAGAGTAACACCATCTATTAATCCTTCAAGAATGATAAAAGTCCTCAAGCAATACTTGTTTGTACATCAACAATATTCTTCACCATGCCAATTGCATTTCTTACACTTCCTTATATAGCATTCTCTATCTCCTAGGAACCTTCTAGAGAAGATATCTTCTAGAAATCCCATTTATTATTTCTAACTACCCATTTATTCTATCCAACTACCATAGTGGAACTTATTTAATACCATGGTGGACCTAGTCCAACTTACATTGAATGACCTCCACTAATAATATCTAACCCCCTTCTCATTGGGTACCTCCCATATTACCTCCCTAGGTATATTACATTTCACCCCCTTTAATCATGTTTCATCTTAGAAACATGAGAAGAGAACATACGATATGACCGACTGAGAATTGTAGCCAACTTGGACCAAACACAACCATACATCCATCCTAATGGAATATGAAAATGATGTCCAATTGCTTCCTTTCCACTTTTTTCCACATCATGTCGATGGTTCCATGGTATTGGTTCTCTAGCTTGATGTCTTCCTACAATGTTGGTAGTCCTCCATGCACCTCTTGATTGGTGTCCTTTCGGGTTCCCCGCTGGTGCATAAGTGTGTGGATGCTCATGCCATTGTCATGATGACTGTTGTTTATCGATATGATGTGGATGGTGATATACAACAACTATATGAATTGGTTCGTTTTTCTTCAAATATGCAACCCTTTGTTCCTTGGAGTCAATATAATCCTTACTTTCTTTACTGTTTTCTTCCGATGGCTTTGCTTCATCCACTTTTTTAGACTCGGCCTCTGACTCCACTTCAGATTCTACAATAACATCTTTGATTATCATCGTGGGGCCTTATGACTTACTAAGAGACACATCCTGCAATGTGATTTTCTTTTTCTTGTACCATAGCTTCAAAAACTTATTTTGCACATTAATATTAACTGTACCAACTAATTCTATCCAAGGATATCCCAAAACAATGTCCATATCAGCTATATATATAGTAGGAAAATCAGAATGCAACACAAATTTATCCATGGTAATCTTAATATCTTTAAAAAATTGAACATTTTCCCCCTCAACCTATGTGTTGTGAATATTCTTTGCAGGAACTTGCAATGCATTAACCAATTGAATATTGATAAAATTTTGTTGGCAACTAGGGTTGATAAAAACAATGACATTTTCTTTATGAATACAACCATGAACCTGTAATATAGATTTTCCACGTGAAAATAAACCCATGTTTCTCCATTTATCAACATGAGACCATTTATCTAAAAAAAAAAATCCAAATGCTTTATTAGAAAGTGCCCTCTTCTTGCCATGGTCCAATGATTGCCACCATATCTTAACATCATCTGATAAATCCATGCATAGAAAAACGCACAATAGGGGTCCATATGAAGAATTTGTATTTTTGATATATTCTTAAATACTATGACCATCATCCTTTCCAATAAAAATAATCTTTCTTAGAGAAATCTTCAACAAAAAAAATGTTTTTAAAAATAACTTATTGTAAAAAATCGCGGCTTTTCTATAAAAACCCTGAAAAATAGTTGTATTTAAAATGACCATAACTTTACTTCCTAGACTCTGTTTCCACTGATGTTTTTTTTTTTAAATTGGGTATTTTTGTAAGATAAATTCAAATATCCAATTACTTCCTGAAAACTATGATAAGAAAGTTTTATATATGAACTTGAAGTGCACTGCCCCCTTTTGTATAAAAAAAACATTTGCAAAAATAACCAAAAAATGTTCTCTTCTTTGCCCAAGGAAAGAGATATGATACCAATTTTTGTATATCTATGCCATATCTACAAATATAAATCAGAAAAAAATAATAATAAACCCAAAACATTAACCATAACAATGAACACAAGAAATAGACAAAACCGTTATGGTAGGGTAAAAACTAGTCAAAGTTGTTGACATTCCCATTTTCAAGATTGGGTATGATCCAGTCGAAAACATATTCATCATTGTGAGAATGAATGGTGAATAATAGGATACATAGATGAAAGGGTATGGCCCCACATGTTTCCAAGCACATTAGATGAAACACAAAATAAATGGTACAAGATCGAAGAAGCTTGTGGCTATATGCTAAATTGGTCTGACATCAAAGAAAAATTTATCCAAGACTTCAAATTCACACCAGAGGAGGAACATCTAAGAGAAGCAGCGCAACAGATCACATTTTTTTAAGAAAACCCGACTCCAACTACACAGAAGGAAAAAGGGAAGATGATGATCGATCTAGGCTCGACATAGACTTGCAACCTTGTTTCGACAAAAAATAATGGAACTACGACATAATGAAGAATCGACATGGAGAATATGAGTTGTTCGTGCTAAAGCTTCTGATGGAAAAGTGATCACCTGACATTGCAAAACAATGTAAAATCAGTGATAAATATATCTAAGGAAGAAAAAGAAGATCATGAACAACCCGACTTCCTAGAGAGATTCACCAGAATCAAATAAGGGGAACATTATCTCGATGAAGAAAAACCACCAGAGTGGATGGATGCTGAAATCAAAACTAAAGAATTCAACATATCAAATGATGATCGACCAAAAATGGCACGAGTGGGTGACTATTGGAAAGAGAAGGAGACATCCAACATAGTATAATTACTCAAATAATATCAATATGTATTTGCATGAGACTCTAAATATCTAAAATGACTTGTAGAAGAAATGGGAGAGATGGAAATTGAACTCATTCCAGAAGCAAAACCAATAAAAAAGTGACCTTAGAAATTAGCTCACAAATATAGGCCTATCATTCATAAGTAAATCGAAGGAATGTTATCAGGAAAATGCATCATATATCCAATCAACAAATATGGATGGGAAAGTCCTATGGTGGTTCAACCAAAGAAGCATGACCCTAAGAAGCTAAGAATTTGCGTCAACTTCAGAGGTCTCAACAAACTAACTTTAATGGATCAGTTTCCCACTCCCTTCACCGATGAAATAATTAATGAAATTGTGGATCATGAATCTTACTCATTTATAGATGGATTCTCAGGATATAATCATGTACCAATAGCCAAAGAGGATCATCTGAAGACAACATTTGTCTCAAACTTTGGCTCTTTTTCCTATAAAGTTATGCCATTTGGACTGAAGAATTCCCCAACAGTTTTCTCAAGAATAGTGGTCAAAGCATTCCAAAAGTGTATATACAAAACGATGGTTGTTTACTTCGATGAATGGATGATATACAACTTATTCAAAAACCATATGCAATGTCTTAAACTGATGGTTGAACGATGTAGACAAATCTAGCTATCTCTTAACATTAAGAAGTCCATCTTTGCCACACCAATTGGAATTTTGTTAGGCCATGTGGTATGGAAATATGGTGTAAAAGTCGACATGGAAAAGATCAAAATAATCCTCAACTTGAAGCCACCTGTAAATTAGAAACAAATTAAAATATTCCTTGGACACACTGGATACTACAGAAAATTTATACGCCATTATTTAGATATCACATTCCCAATGGATGAGCTACTCCGGAAAGAAATCAAGTTTAGATGGAGTCAATATTGCCAGAAATCATTTGAATTCTTATAGAAGAAACTAGTTGAATCCCCCGTATTAAAATTTCACGACTGGTCGAGAAGGTTTCATGTTCATGTCGATGCTTCAAACGTTGATGTCGAGTCGGTTCGAGCGCAAGCATATGATGACACAGTCGATCACCTAAATGTGTATGCCAGTCAAAAATTGAACAAAGAAGAAATGAAATATTCGACCATGGAAAGGGAAGCTTTGTCGATGATATTCACAATACAAAAGTTTTGACATTACCTAGTCGCCAACCCTTTCACATTATTTACAGATCATTAATAATTAAAATATTTAGTTAATAAACAGGTCCACCAAGAAAATATCTGTCATTGGTTTCTATTATTCCATGAATTTGAATTTGACATAATCATCTAACCTAGGAAAAAGAACGTCCAACCCGACCATCTACCTTGACTTGAATCGGGAGAGGACCTGATAGGCATAGACGACAACCTCCTAGACACACATCTATTTTGATTCGAATCTGCCCCAATAGATCTAGAGGATATAGCAAAATGTTTGGAAGACGAAAAGGCTCCATAGGATCTTCTGACAAATAAAAAGAAGGTGATAGCTCTAAAAGAAACACCATTCGCCCTTATAAATGGATATTTGTACAAAATGGGACCCGGTGATATCCTAAGGAGATGTGATCTTAAGCATGAAAGAGAAGAAATTATTAACAAGGCCCATGTAGGACTAGTTGGGAGCCACTTCCAAGATGACACAACAACTCGAAAGATACTTTAGGCGGGTGTTAAGAACCAAACATCAATATAGCATAGAAAAACCTCAGGAAAAGTACTCAACGCCTTGAAAAAGAGATAATTTCATATAATAAGCCTCTTCGAGGGGGCAACCTCCTTTTACCCCACTTAAATGTTCAAGTACAAGATGATTCAAAATGAAAATATCTCCTTGGTATATATAGGAGACTAGGAGGTATAATTACAACTAATGGCTTAAATCCGACATAAATAAAATAACATTACTAATCTAATATGCCCCAATTAAGGGGTAATAAATAACATTAATAATCTAATATGCCCCAATTAAGGGGTAATGAGCCAATATTAGGGCTTAACATGCCCCTCCCATTGAGACAAGTGTTGTCTGCAACACTTGAGTAACTCTGGATGCTTCTGTATAAAAGACTCATCTTCCCAAGTGGAATCTTCAACCGATAGTTTCCTCCATTTAATGAGATACTCTGAAATGGATCTATTTCTCAGTTGGCGAATTCTTGTGTCAGTGATGGCTTCAGGCTCCAATATGATTTTTCCTTCCTCGTCAAGTTTTGGCAATATAGGTTAAACTAGGATCTTGTCGCCTATAACCTTCTTTAAGCATGAAACATGGAAAACTGGGTGTACTTGTGAAGATGCGGGCAACTCCAATTTGTATGCCATAG